>JALIZH010020352.1:0-12158 GCA_030522465.1 Rhipicephalus appendiculatus
CTAATCGTGAAGCTTCTCAAACAATGAGGCGCAGTCTTCGCCGACCATTGCTGACAGTCTTTGTGCGCGTACACCGAATACAGCAAAACTGAAACAAGAAACGGGCGTGGAAATAATTCTCTCTATTTCTTTCTTTTCAATCTTTCTTTCTATCTCTCTGTACTCTATACTCTCGCCCATGAGAGTTATCGCATCCCACACCGGACGAATCGCCGCACGTGTTCTGGGAGCGGAACAGAGGAGGAAGAAAAACAAGGCGATGAAGAAGAGGATGAAGATAGCGCATGTCGATTCATGGTGATGATAATTCTCCATCTACTACACACAGCTAACCTCGATGTTAACAGCTCTTGTGTCAAAACTTTATTGAGGAATTCGGTCCCCTCACAGCGCCGTTGTGCAATTGAATTGCTGAGGCTCGTTATCCACGCTGTGGTCTCGAATCAGCGACCTTTGCTTCCTGGTCCTCCTGCAAGACATTCCAATTATTTTGGTATTTGATTTCTGAGTAGTTGAAATCAATATTTCATAAAATAATGACATACACTTTGCTTTACCGCGTGCACAAAACGTGTCATGAATATGACCATCGAACTAGAAGACTGCGCTTTAATGTGCGCATTCCTCTTCTTGAAGAGGTTGCAGGAAATAAGGGCACATGTATTGAAAATGAACAACGAATTTCTGCAACACCAGTGAGTATTGAACCCACGAAAATTTCCCTATTATATCTGGTTGGGATAGGATTATTAGTGACGACCCTAAATGATAGAAAGATGAGAATCAATCGGTGTACTAAGTATTTTTTTATGTTTTACTTATTGATTTGAGAGCACTAAAAAGCGAGGTTTTTCGTTCGGCAAGTGGTAAATGTCGCGGGTATTTGTATTTCCCATCGGATTTCCCGCAGTCAACAGTGCAGGTGCTTGAGATATGAAGTTGAGCGGCTGAACATAACCGCAGTAACATGTGCGGTTAAAGAACAGTGAAAAGTGAATAACAAGATGTCTGATTTTAATAAGGAGTAAAGTCAGCACGAAAAGTCGCGTAACATTTTTGCGATGCCTTTAATTTTTTACTTAGGCCAAGTAGAGAGCGCAACTTGCTGTCGTGGTTGGGATTCAAATATACGCATGCTTTTTCTATACGTATATATCCGTATGGAGTCAGGTCGGGAGAGAGAACAGGGAGCAGGAAGAGTAAAGCTGTTAACTTCTTGCATTGTAACTTAATTCAAGTGAGATCGCGGAGGTGCAGGCCAGTGCTGTGGTGAAAAGTTCATGAGCGAATAGCGTCGGACTTGCCGGTTGAAAAAAATTACACCATCTTCCCAAAGGGAACCCTGATGGGATGCGAAGCAGCAGCGTTGCGCATGGGAGCGGTAGAGAGGGTGAAGCGAGAGAGAGGTGACACGTACAGACATGTTTCAATGCGTACGTTAGGCGCGCGTCAGGCGGCAGCTGCGGGCGCGGCGGCGAGCGCGCGGCAGGCGAGAGAGACAGTGACGTCAGCGCGCACTGCGAGGAGCGTGACGTCAACGCGCAGCTGCGGCGTGACCTACTTGGCACCGCTCCAACACCTGAGGCGAGGGGAGCGCGTTGCGGCGCGTTCATACGTACGGAGGGAGGGACAGCGTTACACAGCCTAGTCAAACAGCTGCTTCGCATCTAATAACGGAAAATGATACGCGTCGCGTCCTCGCAGAAAGTTTGTGTCACGTCATGATCGGTACAGGACGGTGTGAGGCTGCACAAGTGGCTGGAAAAACTGCAGTACCACGCGACAGCTTTTCGCCATATTGATCCCTTCGAGGATGTGGCCAGCCTCGTCTACCTCGGTCATTTTCTTGGTTATCTTTAGGCCAGTGAGAGTTAATGTTATCTTACGGCCACCCATTATGCATGCTAAAAACTGCTGTTATCTAGCAAGGGCCTGTCCTTAAGCTAATTAACTGTGCCAAAAAAAAGGTACTCCCAGCGACACCATTTCCGCGCCCACTTTCATTCCAAGAGCACTTCTATCACTGTCAACTCCTTCTAGTGACATCTCTGTTATCGAATTTATTGAGTAAGCATGAACGTCCCTACCACATGGTTGAGCATACCTCTACCGCCAACTGCGTCATGGATTTTGCTCAAGCATGTTCTAAACTTAATCGTCGCAGGCCAGATAATGTCGAAGTAGAGCACCATAAGACATACTCTGATTGGCTCGTGGTAACATGCTCTGACGTTGGTGGATGGCACTGTTGAAACAGCGGAGCCGGTTAAGCATGAGCTTCGTGTGTGTGCCGTTCGCCACAATCTACTCGGGTAGGTATGCGCCACAGGAATTGAGCGAGACCTACTACCGAGTACAGCAGGTGCGAGGGAAGGCGAACATATAGTGAGATAATGCATCGAAGTTAGCGCTGCTACAACATGCTCAGTAAAGCATAAGATAGCCTTGTAAATTACAGTATTCCATGGGGTGGCAAAGCGATGTGAGGGTGAGGAGAAGGGAAAGGTTGAAGGCAAGGCCATCCACTCCGTGCTTTCCTGTCTTCGCACCACTAGTGCGCAGCTGCCCCACCTTTTCCCCACATTTAATGGTAGCGAGCAACGCGGACACTAGCCGATAATCGTCGCCCCATCTTGGTATGCGATTACCACTCCCGCTTCGAACTCGTGTCATGCTTGGGCAATCAGACATAGCTGGGGTGAGACTTCACCTAAATATATTGAGTGAGTGGCGCCATGAATGGAAAAATTAGTTGAAGCGAATGTTTAATTAGCTCGATATTTGCTCGCTGAGCTCCTTCCTTTCAGGACGTGAACTCTCGTGGCCATCTGCCAGCGATACGACGGCGCTCCAAAGGTCCACAGTGTTACACGAGAGAAAACCATTATCACGTCATAAACTGTGGGTACTGGCACACACGTGCATACTGCGGGACTACACAACGTTCTACACGACATACAAGCGTTCTGCGCAATTTGTTCACCTGCAGGATAAAATTTGCAGCCAAATGCAAGTACAATTTAAAAAACGTGATAGCTGAAGAGCTTTCTACGTACACTGTAAAAAAAAATCCTGTGAAAAAAACAAAATGTATGGCAAATTTAGTGACATAAAAGTTCTGTCCTTGTCTGTTTTCTGTATTAGTAGCTTTCTGTAGTTTGGAGTACATTCTGTCTTATTACTTTTCTGCTTTTCCACGGAGATTTTTCGTTTCTAATTTCTTCCCAGAAAACAGGCTTTTTTGTATTTGCACACACTTTTTATGTTATTCTATAGAAATTTTCTGTTCCTAGTACCAAGTTCAAATAATAATGTAGTGCAGGTTTTGGTCTCAATGGCGTCCAGAATCCGCAATGCTTTGCGGCATTCCTTGCAAATTGAGTGTAGTGCGGCATAGGTGCAACACCTTTGATTCCCCCTCTCAGCCGTCGTTATCATGTAGAACTTCTCAACAGAAGGCACATGACACGACCGCCGACATGCATCTGGTATTTGTCAAGATTGTCAATAATTTTTCTCGAAGTGGATTTTACTAATTTGCGAGATTTTGCGAGATTTTACCAAGCGTCGCACTTTTGCAGCGGATGAAACACGATAGCAAACGTTTAGGCCAATTGATGTGATTCCCAAGGTCTTCAGAGCTCTAACATGACAGAGCTCTAACAGAATAGAGTGCTTACATAAAGGCGAATATTCATATAGCTGACAACACAAATTATTTGCAGTGAACTTATTATTTACATTTCTTGTTGCTAGTCTCAATGGTCATTCTGCTGTCCCTTCAATATACTTAACCATACTTCATAGAACAATTAAGCAAGGAATAGTACATTATCAAAGTGCACAACAAATAAGCAGTGGCGCCTATGTATGATCCTGCTGTTAGCAATGATAACATCCGAAAATGATTGACTAATGACTGGTACCTGTTAACATCTGCCATGTGTGTATTCTCATTTGATCACTCTCGCTGAATTATATAAAGCAAGCTCTACCTAAGCTACTGGCACAGGCAAAGTTGTCATATGAGTAGTATCATGAACTAGGGTACCTAATATTGAGCTAGGTTTTATAAAATGAAAAGATCATGGCCCAGATAACATAAATAGGTGAGTGGTACCTGCGTTCCCTCTGAAAGCCCACTCTAATCAAGTAACTCGGCTCAACAGTAACTCAACAAAGAAAAAACGAGCCCTTAAAATTCCCCTACTATCATTCATTCAAAGCTGAGTACTGTGAGATAAGAGTAGGCTCATAAGATGCAAGGCAAGAAATGAGACAGAACGTTGTGCTGTGCCAGCTGTCGCACCAGATTCAGATCATAGTAATGTACACATGCAGTGAATGCATAGTCGTTGCATCTATGCATCTTGCATAGATGTATTGGTCTCTACTTATAGAGTGCAATGTTTGCATTATCAACATGATTCATCACAAATCCTTGCAATCAGCAAACAGTGTGTTCATTGCTCGATTAGCACCTAGGCCAAGGTAGGCGGAGAATTGAGAAAACATTTGTTACAATTCTTCATTTGAATAACAAAACAACCTGCCCTTTTCGAGTGACACTTTAAGACTATTGCGCAACATGTTCTGTGCGAACCTGCAAGCTGGGCCTCTTCTATATTCACTTAGTCAACTACTCAACTACACAATGAAGTGAGGATACCCCCCATGGGCACTGATAGTGAGCAAAGTATGTGCAGGACCTAAAATTGCTTCACCAGGAAAAATCGCTTAGGGGTAAATTTGGTGTTCTTTCACAACACGACTTGAATCACACATCATGTACAATCTCTCGTCTGTTCCTGTATTGTTTAACATACTACACACCTTATCGCAGAACTGTGTCTGAATAAAATATTCTGATAATTATCACAGCCAACCAAATTATCATGTCCAACGACTCTTAATGCATATGACCAATAACAAACTGAAATCCAGACATTCAAAAAGTACCACTCAAAATAGATGGTTTTTACAATTACAAATATTAAAATTTTTAAATTGCACTGCAATATATTCTCACATTTTCACCATGCATAAAGTATGATGCCATTATGTCTTCTCTTTTTTTGATGCTATATGTAGTAATACTATTTTTTACAAGTATATATTTATTATTTGTATTTTGCTTGTGTATTTACCTTATAAGTTATTTCCCCTTTTGTTTGTATAGTTATTTGCTTTTGCTAGTACATATGCCCTGTAATTGCTCCTAAACAGGGTGGTGCAAGACGGCTCTTGGCAGACGCTATGTGCACTGGTAGTAGGAGTTTCTGTCTCGCTTACAGGAGGATGAGACCGTATCAGTAAAGTGGGTGTTTGCATCCTACTGCCTTCTGCGCAGGGCGGCTGCTCAGGCTTGTTGCTATTTTGAGTGGAAGTATGGGTTCATGTGACATGGGATGAGGACCACATGGATTGTTGCTCCTAGATCAGGTGGCATAAGTGTGGTTCCATTTTCACATACCTGAAGCACTGAAATAAAGATGGAGCTTACATCCCACACCCCCACCCCTTGCTACACTATGCATTAATGCCCTCAAGGGGAATTATTCGGTCCCCCTGTGCCAGCCAAACTACCACAACTATCTGCATGTGCTTCACTGAATTAGTAGAAATGCAATATAGTGCATGTTATGAAGCCACATTACTCATGCACTATTTACTAATTTATTCCTTCATTCATTGCCTACACTTCACCCGAGGGCATTGCTGAAAGAAGGTTTCAGCAACAATAACAACATTTGGATTGCACAAAGCGCTTGGAATCGCAGTGTTACAAATCCAAACACATTGCTTGTGGAACATAATGTTCACGTTCGTTAAATAAAACACCAGTTCATTGTTGCGGTAACAATAACTATTTAATTATGAACAGAAAAAGGGCGGCATGAAACACAATAAGTAAAAGAGTTCTCGGCACGGAGGGCAATTTTCAACTGAAGCCGTCGCCGCGTCGTCTTCTCCTCGCTCCTTCTCCCCCCGGTGTTCACCACGCTGTCCGGTGCCCTACTCGCAGCTGCCCTCGGTGTCAGGTTACAGCCAGAGGTGCATTCCGAGCTCGCCCCAGAGGCTGCGTAAACGGTAGTTTTCTTGGGCCTGGGGACCATATGCGAAGTTTCGGCTTCTTCTGCCTCTTCTCAGAATTTCGTTTTCAACACATAATTCATGGTCTGAACGTTACCGACTTTGAAAAAGAAACATGTAGCATTCAATTTATAAGAAACACAACATACATACAGATACATTGTTGATTATGACAGTGGCTGCACACAAAATACAAAATATTCAGCCGTGGCATTATTTCCAGATAATTCAGTGTAAACAAACTATGAGTGACATATAACCTGTTAGACTTTAATCAGTAGCTTTTGGTATTGATTTATAGCGTGAAAGCACCGCAAATTCGGGTAAGCCATGTCCAGCTGGGTTTGTTGGTTTAACGTGGCGAACAACAACAGAAGCTACCACCTTTGTCTTTAGTTAATGATTGTAGTGTGACGAGACATGCCTCAGAGCATGAAGTTATTGACCTCTTTTAATTGCACTGCGATTTCGAAATGTGTCTCATAACAAAGAAGATACATAAAAATGCATCATATAAGTAGTTCAGGCTGTTTTCTCATTTATAACGCGTTTCTTGGGAGCATAGCTCGGCATACTCACTCATGAGTATACTCAGTGACACTCATTCAAAAGGCATGAATTAGTACCAGTACATGAAGATTGAGTGAGTGTATACAAGTATTTGTGTGAGTGAGTACTCATAAGTGTGAGTAGGTGAAGCAAATTCAATCAACTTTATTTTCATTCTGTAATATAGAAAGGACGGTGACGGAAAGCTGTTTTCAGAACAACTTGACTTCTTCACAGCTGCATACATAAAAAAAATTATAGCAGCTTCAGATGATACGTTGGTTTGCTGGGCTCACATTTGTCCAACAAAGACTTCATTTATACTTTACCGGTTCGGCTGCTCCATTGTTCGCAATCAGAACCTAATGACAATATAAAATTTTCATGAAACGACCACTTAGGTGGGACTCCCGTATGACTGCGATTATTTAAACTCACCTTACCGTGTTCTCAGAACAAGCAAGTGCGCACCAAGTAGCCCGGCAATTTGATTGACTTATTTGGATGCTTACACACATAGCTTTCTACCATAACATGAAGATATGTAAAAAATTAAAATTAATTTCACAGTCCTCACCAAATATGTGTTCACTTGTCATCTGCTCTCACAAATGCCTGCACTAAAAACCTGCACATTTAGGCATGTGCAAGAAACGAAAAGTTACGATTATTTTAGTGTGCAAACCATTTAGGTCTGAACACAAAATCATACACATGGATATCGTCCGGTTCAAACTGACGTCCACGTAACAAAAATTAAGGCCGCCCAGGATTCACAGTAACAGCATTTCTATGGGTAGTGTCAAGACCTGCCAGCACACGCAAATTAAGCAACTTTGTAGATGCACCTCACCAAAAGATGTACAGTCGCTTGAAATGTACTTGTGGGCTAGTTGGTTGGTCATATTGACCACAGCGCACAATTATCACTGCTCGAAGATGCAGGCCACCTTGCCATACACTGCAGGGACTGCGGCTGCGCACCCATATATTGGGCAACACGAGGGTGGTGTGTAAGCAAAAAGGCAAAATTGCATGTGAAATTTTAGAAGCGGCAGAAATTTTCTAAAGGAGCGAAGACTGCATTAGCTGCCCATCGGTCGCTCTATCATCAAAAGAGAGGAAGTTTCTAGTTTTTAACATATGATGTGGTTTGGTTTTTTGGTGTCGATTTTTGGTTGTTCATATCTTGCATCCTTCTGCTCTTGCATTGTGAAGTGATTGCGGCTTCTGGGTTTTTGTTGCTCATGACAATGTTTTTGGATTTTGCTGTAGTGAGTATGCTGCACGCATGCGCATAAAGATGCTATTTAAGCAAATGTGGTCGTCAATAAAGATCAGTTGAAGTTCAGCGCTTGTGTCGTCCTTTTTCGTGTTTCGTGTGTGTGTCTTAACTCAGTGTCCGCTGCCGTTTATCGTAAATAAGTACAGTCGTGCTCAACATGAGTTGCAACACGATGTCGCTACTCAAAATGGTGCCAACACTGCAAACTGGCACTTATGTAGAAAAATATTGGTGAATAAAACGCCCTCAATTCGCGGTACTTCCTGAAGCAATTTAACGCTTGTTGGTGTTATTGTTCAGGCTTGGGGGTCACTTTAACCACAGCCAGCGTGTTGCAACTCATATTGAGCGCGACTGTACCTGAAGAAGTGCACAAGTGAATAATTCTTCGAACAGACAGTGTGTGTGAGAAGCAGATAAACCCAGCTTTTATAGTCTGACAGACAGGAACAGGTGACTGATTGCCTGCATGATTCAATTAGTAACACGAACACATTGCACGATGCACAACACATAAAACAGCACCTAGAACCACTGCAACACACTACAGGTATACAGGTCAAAGGACACCATCGAATGCTCGAAAGCTATGCGGGCACCACAGAGCACAAGAAAAGGCAAAATAGCTCGGACACAATAGGACATGCATGTTGGCGATGAAGAGGCAATGAAACTTATAGCTACTGAGTGTATCATCACTCTAGACCTTGCCGGTTACTGAAAGTACCAACATACAGGTATGCATTTCACTGCGTACTCTGGACACAGAACACACAAAAATGGCACATACTGAATGCACAATGAGTGTTTGTCATATGCTGATTACACCTGTATGGGATTACCTGACAAGTGAACGAAGGCATGAAACACACAATCAACAGCACGCGACGCTCACGTACACAGCACACTTCGTGCCTTTCCATTGGTGATCACACACATCATGGGCGGAGAGTTTTAATTTTGCCGGAGGGGGGCGCGGCCCGGCTTGCTCTTCTTCTACATTGTTCTCCCTGTCGCTTCATATATATATATATATATATATATATATATATATATATATATATATATATATATATATATATATATATATATATATATATATATATATATATATATATATATATCGAGAGAGAGAGCATGCCCGCCTCCTAAATTAAAGAACATAATTCAAGGCGCGATATCAGTATGAATATCTCTTGTGATGAGTCCCGATTTATTTTCCAACTTACACAAAGACATCGATCCTCCTCGCAACGCTTGGCTCAAAGCGAAAAATGCCGTATAACTCGGTGACTGCATCACATAAAATCGATTCCCAGAATGAGTGGGACCCGCCTATTTCTTTATTCACATGCATTACCTTGCTAAAAAATGCACCAGACGTAAGACAGTGGCCTAATGCTGGTACAGGAAGCTTTAATCTTCAATTTGTGATGGACAAAAATAATTCTCAGGTGGTATAAAATACAATTTTCTACCAGACTACCACTATAAAACACTAAGAGGTCACCTCAGTTGTTTGTTAACGCAACATATTGTGCACATACAAATCTCTTTGCGGGGAATTATTAACTGAGTGTTTCACTGGTCCATGATCGGAATTATAAAACCCTGAAATGAAAAAGGGGCTATAAACACCCCCCTGTGAAATAAATAGCTGCCAGACAGGAGGCCAAACGCTCGTTGTCCATGGACAGGGACCTAAGCCAAGCTCTTAAAAAATATCCCGGGCAGGCGCCGGGGGGGGGGGGCTCTGCCCCCGTGAAGCTCCGTCCGGGGGGCCCGAGCCCCCCCGTATTCTCCACCTATGACACACATTGATTATATCGAAAAGCTACTACTGTCTTGCTGCCTTTCAATGAATATTTCCACAGATGCTGATTAACTATCGCACAAATCACAATAACGTCCAAATAAACTTCTTTATGCAGCTGGCGACTAGGCCTCAGCTCAAGCTCTGTCGCTTCATGCGTGTGCCGTGTTTCTCGTCGTGCAAACCTGAAGATGTCATAACGTCAATGCCTCTTTCTCAGCCAATCAGTGACAGCGCGAAATAGCTCATGGGAATATTTGCTGGTACGAGTCGCTTTAGGACACATTATCCAGCACCAGGTGCAGGCAAAACTGCTGATCAAAAAGTACCTGGAGGAGCCTCCAGGGAAACCATTTGGTTAATACGGGTCAATTTTGTTTGCATTAAACTAAAGGTTTATGGCAAGAAGGTATGCCACCAACGATAGAACGAGAAAAGGCAGATCTGCAAGGTACTGGGAAGCCCTGACTTGGGCGACTCAGCCAGCTTTTGTAAGACGACCGTAGCTAGCCAGTGAGGGCAAACTGGCATCAAAGTTTGATACAAGTTATTGTGCCAGTTGTATGTCAACAGATTTTATACTGAACACACAATTTTGGTTAGAGTTATACTTTAGTTTCTTTACATGCATATAGCTTTCGATTACAAAATGGAAATTTGTAGAGAATTGAAGCATTCTTCCTCTACATGGCTATCGATAAGCAGTCTCTGTGGTTGGGGACCATCAAGAAGTCGTTCGCATCGCGACTTGCCTTATCTGAAATTTTCTGTTGGTATTATTTCCACACAATACACATGAAGGCTACCTCAACCTGTCATTCATAACTCCAGCATTCTCGGGAATATATAAATACAGAGCTGTATAAAACAGAACTTTGAAAGCGCTGAAAGAACTTGAAACCAGCTATATGCGAGCTAAAAGCAAATTCAAGTTTGATAGAATTTCTGTATCGAGACGGCTGACATACACAAGAAAACACCACAGACAGCGCACATGTACTGCACACTTCAGAGCACACACATGCCGCAAAGAACATTTTTGCGTCTAGCACCACTGCAGCACATCGCAGGCTCATACCCCAACTGGTATTTCGTGAATCGTGAGCAAATTTCGTGAACTGGGGACACGATCGAGCACTTCGGACGCGACGCGGTCCCCACAGCGCATCGCCAGCGGCAAAGCTGCACACAAGCAGCAGAACGTGTTGAATGACGGCGATAAAGAGGCAATAAAACTTATCGCCAATCCGTAATTCACACACGACTGGCCGTTCAGCCAAAGCACCAGTATCACTAGAATGAACCCCGAACACGGAGCACATACAAATCGCATACGCTGTTTGCGGCGATCGAACACTTTTGACGTTTTCGTACGATGAGCATGCGTCATACGCAGATTACACCTGCAGATGATGACATTCTATTTCGCAAAGCAAAGCGAACGATGACACAAAACACACGAAATCGACCGGCCTCCGATCCTCGCGCAAACACAACACTCTCCGTCGGGTTCCGCAGGCGATCACAGTCACTGATGAGGGCAGGAAGGCTGCGCCGGCTTGCTGCCTTTCGATGAATGTCTCCACGGATGCTGATTAACTCTAGTGGTAATCACAATAACGTCCAAATAAGCTTATTTTGCGCGGCTGTCGACTAGGCCTCGCTACCTGCTTCGTCGCTTTAATCGGGCGCCATGTTTCACGACGAGCAGGCGTGATGACGTCAGAGGCCACCGTTTTTTTTTTCTCAGCCAATCAGCGATCGAGAAAGCGAGCGGGCCCGCTCCGTCCGACCGAAGTGAAAAGTTGCTGCCGCCTCATGTCCGGCCGAAAACCGGAACGGAACAGGAAAAAATTACACCATCTCCCGCTAAAGGGAACCATGTGTAGATGTGAAGCAGCGGGCGCTAACGCTTACACTGGCGGTGGCGTTGACGCTGGCCCTATCGCAGCGTTGCGAAGGAGAGAAAACTGAGGAGGCGCAAAGCACGCAGTGATGGAGCGGTGTTTCCTACTGGAACATGCCAATCGCTGCTAATGGGCAATGAGAGACAGAAGGCTCCGACTGGACACAGAGACCCGCACTCCGCTTTTAGTTAACGCGCACGCTGCCAATTTTTATTGTTCAACAACGCACAGGAGAAATCTTCCACCGGCACCACCTTGGAGGTCAAGATCCATTGCCATATATACGGGATGGCCAGTGAACGGTTGTGCAGCGCGAGCAGTCGGTTTTTTCAACCAAGAAACTCGCTAGCAGACGCTGCCTGCGTCGGCGTCGCGAGGCGAGAGAGGGGGAAGCGGAGGAGAGGAGAGAGAGGGGGTGACACGCATGCGCAGTGGGGAGTGTGAACGCCGTGGGCAGGGATGCGTAGAGGAGAGAGGGGGGAGCGTAGGAGAGGAGAGAGAGGGGGGACGC
>JALIZH010020353.1:0-25166 GCA_030522465.1 Rhipicephalus appendiculatus
TCTATTTCTTCAGCTTAAAGGCGCCCTGCAACACTTTTTGAGCATGCTCAGAAAACACTGCCGATCGGTAGTCCAGGCTCTCGAGAACACGCGAGCCAAATATTATAGCGCAGCACGCGGCGTGGAATTCACAATAAATTCTCAAAGTCAGCCAGAAATTGCTTTCTCTTCTCTCGACAAATGACGTTGCGTACCCAAAAATCACTCGTCACCGACGAGAGATTTTTTTTGTATCAGCCATTGGCTGATTTGAGCATGGCGCGCTCGGTAGTTACAGAGGCCGCCGCGAGAGGCCGCGACTTGTCCACGCGTGCGCGCGCGATTGCAATGAAAATTCGCGTATTCGAACAAAAAAAAAGAAAGAGAAAGAGCGCTCAAGATCACGAGGCGCGCGTGACGTATTTTCTTTCCCCGTGCCATCCCTCCCTGCTTAGCTTCCAACGCTTTCAACGGGACGAGAGAAGAGAGAATGCAATTGCAGCGTGCGAGAAATCTTTGTACTCCACTCGTACTGGACGGATTCCAAAAAATTTTTGCGGCAATGAATTCGTGAGGCAATAAGCTCCTTTAGTGAATCCATTCCATGGCTACTTGGAAAAGTGTTGCAGGGCCCCTTTAAGTAATTAAGAGATATTCTTGCTCACGATGACAGACCTAAAAAAAACTAGGTTGGCGCAGGCATTTGTGGCAGTGCTGCGCCAGAATCCCACCAACGAGGACTTTCCCCACTTCACTTAAAATGTTCTGTAAGCCGATCGTCAAGCAACGCCGGTCTGGCCAATATAAAACCGGCCCCACGAAAAAGTATTACGATAGATAACACATGTTTCGCATTCGACAAAATCTTTCCTGTGCTTTTTTGGGCATTCCAACACCATTTTCTCATCGGCATTGGTTCTTTTGCACAAATTACCAAGTTCATTCTGAGCTGAAATGGCAACTGGAATGCTAGCCCTTGCGGCGACTTTCTTAAGTAATTATGCTGCTGTGAGAAAATTATACTGCTGTGAGAAACTTGGTGAATATAAGGGAGCACCGGTATACTTTTCATTCCTCGATGATGGGGCAACTAGCAGCGCTGGACACACATTGCGTTACTTTTGCTTGCCCACGTAAACCTCCCGCAACTGACACCATCGGATGTGTACGATAACCAGCTAACCGTGACGCTTCCTGCCTGAAACTTGCATCCACGATATGCTTTGAGACATTTAAAAGCACATTATTAAGGCACATTTTTGCGATGCCCCTTTTGACGAGCTATGAGTGGCTATGCCAGTAACGCCTTCTTCCGCCTATGCTCGTAACACCAACAAATGATTTGTTTTGTGGGCACAAATTTGCCGTCACGGAATCTAATGATTCCACCTATTGGGAACTCAACAGCCATGACAAGTGGATTAACACAATTGCGCATAATAGACACAACGTCATCACACCGATCTTAAAAGGGATTGTCCTTGCTGTGGAAAAAATACAACATCGTCGACAAATCTGAATGTGGTTAAAGAGCGATTGTCAATTAGTAATCTCAGATTAAAACAAATGACTTAGAATAGGATACACCCAGGAGCTGATACACACTGCTTTTTTCTGTAAGAAATGCGTCATTTCTTTGTAGTTCTAAGAAGGCATCTACGGAAACAGCAGCATCACAGGAAATCTGAACAGGCCCTAATTCGTCGATACATTCTTCGATACACTTTAAAAGCTCGTCATGTGGTAGAGAATAATAAAAGTCTTTCACATCAATAGGAAATACCTTAAGGTCTTCGCAGGCGTGAGAATCAGCAATGTCTAAAACCTGGTTGGAGTTTTTTAAAAGAAATAGATCCCGAATTTCAAGAAATCAGAGCTGTTTTTGCCATGTCCCTTTCTCCGTGGTGATAACTCTATAAGGAATGTCAGGTTTGTGCGTCTTAGCGCTAAATAAAACATCTAATGAGAATCTTTCAGTACTTTCCGGTAGTATGTCGAGACCTATATCTTTACACATTTCTAACATGTTTCCTTGACTTCGATCAAGGAAACATGCCCTTTTGCGTGAAAAACTTAGGAAATGAAACACCTGCGCGAGAAGACAACGAAACTGCCTTCTTTGTCGGCGGGAATGACAGAGAGAGAGTGATCAATGAGGTAAGAAGGAAAACGTTTCACACGAAGTCTAGAGGCTCTTGGACTGCACCGCCGCAACACGTCGACACCATCCGCGCTGACCTTCGACTCGTTCTCGCGCTTAACCCCTAACAGGCAAGGTGAAGCCACCTTCGCGAGATATCAGCGCTGTTGTGAATTATACATAGCTTTCACCTGACGTCACATGCACGTTCTCTACGCGGGGCCTGAACATGGCGGCCACCGTGACTTTTTTATCTCATTAGAGAGTATCAGGACAGAGGAGGACACCCAGTGGTATGGTCGCCACGTTCTTTTGTGCTCTTCCCGCTTTCTTTTGTTCGCCAGCAGCGCCGAGGGGGGAATACATAAAAGAACCCGAGGGTTTGGGTATGAAACAATCTTGGGGGCACCGGCAATAATCTGATGGCGAGCTGTCACCTAAAGTTGCAAGGCGGGCTTGTTGGTACGGCATACTAGAATAGCAATGGTAGCGCAAAGAAACAAGACACAAGATAGTAACATGGAGACGGATATTTGTAGCGCTGTGTGTGTGTCTCCGTGTTGCTATCTTGTGTCCCGTTTACTTGCGCTACCAGGAGCGTAGCCAGAAATTTTTTTCGGGGGGGGATTCAACCATATTTTATGTATGTTCGTGCGTGCTTTTGTATGTGCGTGTATACAGGGTATCCCAGCTATCTTTAGCCAAGGCTTGAAAAATACAATATTTGAGGCAGGCGAGTGAAATCAGTTGAATATTGCTTACAGCTATCTTGCACACTACAGGCAATTTTTTTCTTTTGTAATTAACAAATTTGTTAATTAGAATTAATTTACTATCTTGATAAATATTGACTTTACGCGAGAAATGAGAGTTCCAAAGTTCGAGGGCGTCTTCAGAAACCCCCATGGCATCATTTGCGATAAAGAAAGTTTTACGCGTACCATTTTTTCTGTGCTTGAAAGAAAGCCCGCGAAATACAAAAAATACCACGTGACTAGCGCATTCGCGCGCCGCGACCCTGCTGCTCTCAGCCGTGGTTTGAGCGAACAAAATCAGCTGCGACCACGAACCGCCCGCTGCGTTGCAGCAGTAGGCCGATAAGTTTACGGTGGTTTCTTCGCCCGCGCTCGGCACAACTTGCACAGTCACGCGCGCCAACTGGCTGGCAACGGGCCAAGAAACCACCATCAACTTATCGGCCTACCGCTGCAACGCAGCCGGCGGTTCGTGGTCGCAGCTGATTTTGTTCGCTCAAACCACGGCTGAGAGCAGCAGGGTCGCGGCGCGCGAATGCGCTAGTCACGTGGTATTTTTTGTATTTCGCGGGCTTTCTTTGCAGCACGGAAAAAATGGTACGCGTAAAACTTTCTTTATCGCAAATGATGCAAGGGGGGTTTCTGAAGACGCCCTCGAACTTTGCAACTGCCGTTTCTTGCGTAAAGTCAATATTTATCAAGATAGTAAATTACTTCTAATTAACAAATTCGTTAATTACAAAAGAAAAAAATGCCTGTAGTGCGCAAGATAGCTGTAAGCAATATTCAACTGATTTCACTCGCCTGCCTCAAATATTGTATTTTTCAACCCTTGGCTAAAGATAGCTGGGACACCCGGTATATGATTTTCAGCACAAGACCTGTGGCACATCTAGGCTGAGTTGCTCACATCTTACACATTTCAACTTGTTAGCAACTCAAATAATGCAGCGTTTTTGTTCTTGCTTTGTTTTTTTTACGCAGAATGGTAGACAACGTTGTTGGCTTCAATCAGGCATGTCTTGAAAAAAAAATTCAGAATGGCCTTTTTACGAAAGGTATTTTCTAACTTCGGCACAATTATGAACTATAAAACTGTGCGTGAAAGCCATGAAAATTATTTTAAGAGGAAGCGCAAATATCAAAGTCACTATGTAGTAAGCTGTATTATCCCCAGTGTCGCGTGTCTCAAGCAATAAAACCCTCAAATACAGGTATTTCGCACCTCCTAACATGTTTGTGATTTTCCCCTACGGACGTCTTTCTATATCAAAGGGAAATTAAATGTTATAAAATTAAACTTCACGTGCTTTTTGATGGGAATAAAGATTCTTACCAGTAAGTTCACCTTTTAATCTCTATCTTCGTTGAAATACAGAAATTGCGAGAATTCGGGAGAGTGTTTCTTTTTCTTGCGGCAAAAAATCGTACATTTTTTAGGTAAATAATTTATTTCTCGCGAAACTAACTTTTAAATCATTATCCTGGGTTTCAATCCGGCGTCTAGAGTAAATTTCATGAAAATTGGGAATGGTGACCCGGACCTTGTCTTCCACACCCAAGTGCTCCTTTTGCGACACCTCAAAATCGTGTCAGTACTAGGGACCGTGGAACTACCATAGTCCTTCAATACTTCAAAAGCTATTGAGGGACTGTGGTACCACCTTAAGATGGGGAAGGGAGGCGGGGCGGGAGCAATAAATAGAAGAGAGCACAAAGAAGCTTACTACCGATTTCGTGCTTAGTCATGCGGCCGAATAGGCTACATTGTAAGTTAGACAAAGTGGACGATTGGGCTAGTTGGTGATTCATAATCGATGTATAGTGCGCGGTAGAAAGAAATCTACGCTTGTCGTCTGCTTGTCGTCCGTGTTCTCTACCGCGCAGTATACATCGATTGTAAGTTAGAGCTACGAAAGCACGTGGTTGTCAATTTTCATTTCTTACTATCCGAATACATGTCTCCCTTAGAAAAGATGGGGGGGGGGGGGGGGGCCCAGAAGACTGAACCCCTGCTATACTTTTACTTCAAATTCCCCCGCACTTTGTGAGTAATTTAACACGCTACAACGTACATTTCAAGCGTTGCTAATCAGGTAGTTAGTTTCCGCGAGAGGATGTTTCCAGCGAAGGCTTCTTTTCAAGAATTAGTGGCGGGTACCACGAATACCGAGAACGGGACACCTGCTGCCCGGTAAGTTCAGGAGCATTCGGAGAAGCTTCGAAAAGGAAAGAAAATCAGGCGCGACCCTTGAAAGGGAACAATAGCTCGTTCCGCTTGTCCAAGGACGCGGTGAAAATTCGTCTGAGAACATTTGCGCTGGCACGTGCGCAGTGATACTACTGCGATTGGCCAATCAGGGGATGTCTCAGTCGTCTAGAGCGTATATATACAACGAGAAAACAGTCGGGACTCTCCGTTCAGTTGAGGCCCCTGGCATTTGGAGTACGCACCAGCAGTCGAGTACCAGGGCCGTTGTCTTGGAAAAAAGGAAGGGACAGGACAAAACCTACGTCCCTGCTATCATCCACACGGAGTGGTTGCTCTCGTTTTGTTCTTCTGCCCGAATCGACGAGAGGCTACGAACGTTCTTCGCTGGACTACAGCTGCCGTGTCTTTGCCACATAGTACAGCACATTGCCGATGTAAGTAAAAAATCCCACGTGATGGCTATCGTAGCGTTCTTAAAAGATTTCAGCAGGCGCCCTTTCCTATATGGCAGGATTACGCAAAACAAGAAGACTCCTGGAGGATTTCTACGTATGTCTTGTTATGCCTAGAGTTTTATAATGCGACTTTGATGGTTCCTATCCCTGCGTTAAAGTAAACAGCAACATTATCGTCACTTGCTCTTGAGTTTCTCCACATGCAACACGTGCGTTGTGCAATATGGAGGGTTGACTATTAAGTTGACTTTTATAATTCTTAGAGAGAGATGACATTGCTATCGGATTGTTTACCACCCCCTTGAACTTATGTGCTCTAGCCGACATGTGAGCCCTGGGGTATAAGTAAAACAAGGTAAAAATGAACCTCTGTGCTGCGGTTCTAAATAAAAGAATTGAGAATTACTTGAACGCTGAGCTTGTTGGCTCTATGGTTACCACCATGATTATCATGGTGGTAACCATCAAGAGACGCTCACAGCACCAATTTCTTATGTCCATCGCAGCACCAAAACAAAAATAAAGTAGCTTGTTTTGCTTTTATTACCTTGGAGGAAGCGCAGTTAGAAACCGATTCAAGTCACTCCATCTAGCTCACAAAACTAATTTTATGGCTCGAGCACGCCTGTGCACGTGTTACGCCGTGCTCTGCTTCAGCTTGAAAGTACTTCAAAATTTATTTAGCGAGTAAAGGGTTAGTTGTCAGGTAGCTTGAGATATGTAACTTGCATGGGTGCTTGTGTTTTTGCGTTGATCTGTCAATGTACAAAGTGCCCTGACGCATGGTGAGCTGCAAAATGGTAGCTGTTAGCACGTTGGTAGACTCCTTCGCTGCGTCGTCCACAACGTGCACTATTTTGTCGTCGATACATATCTCATCCTCAGCCTGCTTTGTCTCCGATGCAGTACGAAGGCTTGTCTAATGATCTCCGATTTGGCCTAACTTGTGCAATCTGATTCAACTTTATTACAGTACATTCCTTGATTTAATCGCCGTACATAATTTACTGTCGTCCTCTGGAGCTTCAGTGTAGAGTTTGCAAAAATCGGCGCCCCAGCATTTCCGGGAAAATCTTTCTTTTTTTTCTACCACGCACCCTCGTTGACTGACTGTTCTCGTCACTCGTTGTGATTTTGCCAGGCAAACCCCACGAACGTTTTTTTTTCTTCAAAAATTGCTATCGGATTGCCACGCCTCATTGTTGACCTTCAGCCAACGTATGGTAATGACGAACCAGCCCTTCGGGGTACGCACTTTCACTGGAACTGGATCAGGCCGAAGCACAACGAGCGAGAAAATCAGTCTATGAACCAAAGTGATTGGTTGAACAAAAAACATTGCAGGAAAGCCGGCTTAAAGCGTCTTGAAGATTTTGTCAAGCCGCCCCCTCCCCACGTATCTATACATAGTGTTCATGTGACGTCACGGACAGGTTCTCCGCGCTGAGTACCCGGGCATGGCGGCCGCCGTGACTTTTTATCTCATTAGAGAGTGTCAGTGCAGGGGAGGGCATACAGTCGTTCCGTCCCCGCTTTCTTCTGTTCGCCAGCCGCGCCAAGGGTGAACACAAAGCAACGCGAGGGGCACCGGCACTAATCTGATGTCACAGTTTCTTGCTCCGTGCGTTCGAGCATGGTCCTTCAATACTTTTTCTGGTCATGAAACTCCCGCGTCACTCAATGGAAGAGCCACGGCCGGACTAGACTCCCTCCTCCGCTCCTCCTTACGGCCTTTGCAATGACGGGCGCTGCCGCCTGCCGCCGCAGCTCTGTGGTGGCGCTGCTAGCTCACCGTCCGCCTTCGCAAAGCGCCTTCACAGACGCGCTCCGGCGGGCCGCATACGAGGAATATGTGCGTAAGACTGGCTATCGGACGCATATTATCTGGAATTTTTAAGTTTATTCTCTATTTTCGATGCCAGTAGTCAACATCATAGGCTGATATGATGTGTATGTTACGGCTTTCGGCCTCTGCCTGAAACCATCAGTAGCAGACGACGCTGGAAAAAATAAAAAGGAAGGTTGCGCCAACACTCACAATTATTGAACACCTGCCGTTTCTTAGGTTAGGGTAAATGATTACCTCAGCAAACGCCGCTGAGGTTATGAGAGGTGCGGATGCTGCGATTCTACAAAAAAAAAATAAATAAACTTTTACCGGTACAAACTATATTTCTTGATCGATACAGAGTGTTCTTGTACATTTTGGTGCCGACAACATTCACGTCATGCATATTCAAGACTAAAATACTTTCTAGATTACTTATGCACGTGAGCGACTGGTTTATTACTTCTTTCCGTTACAATCTTGTTGTGGTTTACTAGAAGTACTCTGAGAAACTTGTCAACAATGACACCAGCTGTGCGGCTTCTGTGACTATTGCCGACATATTCTGGGAAGCTAAACATGGGCGACTATTGAACGTGTAACGAGAACTTGCAGCACTTTGTGAATTTTCGTTTGTGGAAGGTCATTTTCAAAATAGCAAGGACATGGTAGTGGACTCTACTTTTGTTCTTTTTGTGCAATAAAATTGCAAAAAAGAGAACAAATGTGAACAGAAGTGGACAAAAGCGGGCCCCTTCGTTAATCGCGGTCACCATCGTCGCTGACACATTACAGCCAAGCTCACTATTCAGTTTTACAATGTATTTCCCAGCATACATCAGACCAAGGTATGTAGATGAGGGGGGCGCTGGACTCCCCCCCAAAAATGTCCTTTCAGGTCATCCAGCTGTGTTACGTCCTGAGGTACAGCTGTAGCAAGCTCTTCAACTTGAGTTTCTGTCACATGCATCTGTTTTAGAAGGCTGGCCTTGCCTTTGACAATGTCATAAAGGGCAACTGTAACAACCCTTCCATCAAACCTACGTTATCCCCCCCCCACTTGGAAATAAGCCGTCCGAAGCGTGCTTCAACTACCTGTTAAAGTTCCGCGTCAAAACATTAATTCCCTTCCCTAAGAGAAATCTTGTCGTCTCCACTGTTTTTGTGGTGAACAGCAAGGGCTGGTACGTTTCGTTAAAATATAAGACGGTGGCGCAAAAATGGGACAAGGAAGAAACAGGAAGAAGAGACGTATACAAGCGCTTGTATACGTCTCTTCTTCCTGTTTCGTCCTTGTCCCATTTTTGCGCCACCGTCTTATATTTTAAAGGAGCACTGACATCAAATTTCAAAGTCGAGATGTGTCCTTCATTCGATTGCTCGGTATGCATAGGTCGTCTTGGCCAAATTTGAATGCCGTCCGTCTCGTGGAAGTTATTTTATTTCGAGGGAAAACCAGGCAAACAGCGTATGAACGCTCAACGGAAAACTGGATGCCCTGCGACATAGACACTAGTGCAACGTGTGAGGTGTGATAGAACACGTGATAGAATCACACTTATGACGTACGCTAGTGATACGCTAGTAACAATGACGTCGACGGTCTGCGTGTGTTTATTGTGGCGCCGACGCCCGGCGTGGTCTCAGTAGTGGCTCTTCTTGCTGTGTTGATCTGTGCGTGCGGTACATCGTGTCGCATCGACTGATTTGTCGTGCGCGAGTGCGATCATTCGGAGCGACACAGTACGTGCCAGGATGTCGGGGAGCCGCTGCGTAGTGCGAACCTGCCCGTCGAGGCGCGGAAAAAGCGGAAAGTGCGTGTCCTTTCATGCATTTCCGAGCCTCGAACCTCAACGCATCCAGTGGGTTGACTTCGTTCGGCGCGCCGTTGGACCGAGGGACTGGACGCCTGTGAACAGCAGCCGCATTTGCTCGCTTCACTTTGACGCGGGCTGCTACACGATGAATCCTGTGTTGGCGAAGCGGTTCGGTCTCTCGTTTGATACGAGGCCCAGTCTCCAGGCCGGGGCTATTCCCACCGTATACGTGTGCCCTACTGCAGCTGAAAGCAGTGATTCACTCGCCAAACGTCCGCGACATGAGGTGCGTAGTTGGTGTTCCTGTGCTCCGGCAGTACGGCCGAGGTTGATAAATACATTGCTTTTAACGCAGGATCGCGAGCCTGCCGCTCCTAGCAGACGAAATGTCAGCGATGTCAGCTGGACGTGACGTCAACTTTTTTGTGGCAGCGGGATCAGCTGGGGAGCGGCCCCGACGTGGCCGCGAGGTAGCGCTACCAGCACTAAAATTTGGCGGGTTTTCCTCCCGTTTTGAATCGCGTTCGATACCGGATATATTAATCAACATTACTGGTACTTATTCGTCCCTCCGCTGCATTTTGAGTCGAGAATCGTTACTTGGGGGTCGATAGCTACTCGCGGATGCAAAAAAATCCACATGCGTAAATTTGATGTCAGGGCTCCTTTAACTATGCACCAACTAGCCCAGCAACAAATTTTACTGGTACGTTTCACCTATTTACTGCCCCTCTCGTTGTTCAGGTTCCCTGAACAGCGAGAGCGGAGGGGAGGGGGCGTTCATATTTTCTAAGTTCGACGGGTAAACATGCTTCCTAGTAGTTTCTCGCCAACGTCACGGTTTTATCCATTTTGAATTCATAAAGCTTCTGGACAAACTTTTCAGTAATGATGCCTGTGTTGTTTGAAAGCTCACGTTCCAGCAACTGGCTGCGTATGTTTTTGAGAATAGGACAACAGGTCAAAACTAAGAAAAATGGATCTTTCTTAGTCGTCTAGTCGACACTTAAATCGTGGGCAACAGCTCACAAGTATGGACGTTGCGCACGCAAGAATGTCACCAATCGGAGCAGGAGATACTCGAAAAATGATGGCAGCAGAACGCAGCGGGAGCGCCTGTACAGCCTCCACGCGCCCGCGGATACGGTGAGGTGGTGGCGCCCTCATGCGGAGAGCCATTGAGCAACTAGTCAGGAAAAAGTTCTTTCACTCTCGGCGCATTGCGAAGGCCGTAAGGGAGAGCGGAGGAGGGAGTCTAGTCCGGCCGTGGAAGAGCTTCCAAACCGCCCGCACTTTCCGCGCCGCGGCGCTGGCGTAGCTAGCAGGGGGGACGAGGCGACGAAGACGCCGGCTCGGCCGGCTGCTCCGCTGGCCGCCATTAGCGGACTGTTGGCGCGGGAGTGGTGGTGGTCGTGCTGATCGCCCCCCCTTTTTTGCTTTTCGGGGTCGCATCGTGTTGACAGCGATGCCCAACACCTTCTACGTGCCAGGCTGTCACTCTGGATACAAGGGCACCGTCGAAAAAGTTTCCCTGTTCTGTTTACCAGCCAACGCAGAACAACGCGACAGGTGGAAACGTGCGATCCCGCGACAGGAGACTGCCGGATTTTCGTTCGACTCAATGTACGCTCGCGTGTGTGAAAAACATTTCGACGCCAGTGACATTGTACGTGCGGACGTGTGCACAGTGAACAGAGACATCGTTTCGCTGCCCCGAGAACGACCGAGACTGGTGGAAGACGCCGTACCAAGGATTTTTGAAGGTTTTCCTTCTTACCTCTCCAAACCAAAACAGCGTTCGTGTGCAACTGTTGGGACGCGTGTACGCGCGGGAGAAGAAGACACGACCGCGCGGCGTAGATCCCAAACATCAACTGTTTATTCAGGTTCTCTGGAGGTTCCGGAGAGCAGCGGAGGGTGGCGCTGCCTGGCGGCTTGGCTTGGCTTGGCTGCCGCCACAGCACTCCCCCTAGTGAGTTGCCGAACGGAGTTAAAGGTCCAGGCGAGTGGGTGCTCTTGATAGCCGCCCACTGTGCGTCAGCCGGGAGGGCACCTCGTGGACTTGGGCTGGCATTGAAGCTGGGGGGTCCTGGCGATGATTTCCTTAGTGGAGGCAACACGGCGTCGTCACGGTCCATGTGTGCTGGCTTGATGCGGTCCAACGACACGACCTCCTCACGGCCGTTTCTCTTGATTGTGAATTGCTTGTTGCCACGGCGGAGGACTTGAAACGGCCCATCATAGGGTGGCTGAAGAGGTCGCCGAACCGCGTCGTGTCGTACAAACACATATGGGCACGATGTGAGCTGTGGGTCGACGTGCACCACACGCGACCCTGGGGGCCGTGGAGGTACCGCGCGCAGTTTGCTCATGACGTTGCGTAGGCGAAGTGCATAGTCGCTGCAAGCTATGGATGCCTCCTCTGAGCCGCGCGCAAAGAGCTCTCCCGGCAGCCTGAGTGTCGTGCCGTAGACCAGCTCAGCGGCGCTGCAGCCAATGTCCTCTTTCAAGGTGGACCTTATACCCAAAAGAACGAGTGGGAGGGCCTCCACCCAGTTGTGTTCCTCGGTTGCCGTGAGCGCAGCCTTCAGCTGGCGGTGAAAGCGCTCCACCATGCCGTTGCTCATGGGGTGGTACGCTGTCGTGCGTATGCGTGAGGTGCCCATGAGCTGACTGATGGCAGTGAAAAGGGCTGATTCGAATTGTCGGCCGCGGTCTGTTGTTATCGTGGAGGGCACACCGAAACGGGCTACCCAGTGGTACAGGAAAGCACTCGCAACCGTCTCGGCAGTGATGTCCGCGATAGGGATGGCCTCCGCCCAGCGGGTGAACCTGTCGACACAGGTCAGCAGGTAGGCCTTTCCGTGGCAGGGTGGCAGTGGGCCGACGATGTCCAGGTGGACATGATCAAAGCGAGAATCCGGAGTGGGGAGTGTTCCCAGTGCTGTCGAGGTATGGCGTTGTATCTTAGAGCGCTGGCAAGCTACACATTCGCGTGCCCAGCGTCGGACGTCCCGATTTACGCCCGGCCAGACAAATCTTGCCGTCACCAGTCTTTGGGTGGCTCTAATCCCCGGATGAGACAGTCTGTGCAAGGACTCGAACACATGGCGACGGAGGCTCGCGGGCACGAACGGGCGAGTTCTACTGACGCTTGTGTCACAGCAAACCTTGTCCTCGGATCCGGGAACCGGGATCCACTCAAGATTCAGGGCAGTGGTCGCGGTCAACAGGTGTTTCAGTTCGTCATCTTCACGTTGAGCGGCTGCCAAAGCGGGAAGATCAACCTGTAGTGTGGGCATGATGGCGTTCACAGGATTCCGTGAGAGGGCGTCCGCTACCTCGTTGTCGCCGCCTTTGACGTGGCGGATATCAGTCGTGAACTCTGATATATAGGACATTTGGCGTCGTTCACGTGCTGTGTGCGTTCCACCGTCGGAGCTTAGCGAGCGCAATGCATAAGTAAGCGGCTTGTGGTCGGTGAGGACGAAAAACTCTACACCTTCCAGGAAATGGCGAAAATGTCGTATGGCAGCGTACACGGCCAGCAGTTCTCTCCCGAAGGTGCTGTAGCGGCGCTCGGTAGGTGTTAGCTTCCTCGAAAAGAAGGAAATCGGGCGCCAGATTCCCCCCAACGAGCTGCTGTAATACAGCCCCAACGGCTGTATCGGAGGCATCTACCATTACGCTCTGCGGGACACCGGACCTGGGGTATTCAAGCAGTGCGGCGTTTGCCAAAGCGTCCTTGACCTCGCAGAAGGCTTCTTTTGCTTCTTGAGACCAGGAGAGGGTGTCCGAGCCATTTCGTGAAGTGGCCAGCAGGTCGTGAAGAGGTTGAAGGATATGGGCGCAGCGGGGAATGAAACGGCGGTAGAAGTTTACCAAACCCAGAAATTCCCGAAGCTGGCGCTTGGCGGTCGGCTGCGGAAATCCTTGCACGGCTTCAACCTTGTTGGGTTGAGGAAGAACTCCTGAGGCGGAGATGACGTGTCCAAGAAACGAGAGTTGTCGCACACCAAGCTCGCATTTGGCCATGTTCACGACCACGCCATGTTCCACTAAGCGCTGGAAGACGATGCGCAGATGATTCACGTGCTCTTCCGGAGTGCTGCTGGCGACTAGCAAGTCGTCAAGATAGGCGTGGCAGAAGCTGAGGCCGCGTATAGCACCGTCCATGAACCGCTGGAATGTCTGACCCGCGTTTCGGAGTCCGAATGGCATTCGGAGGAATTCGAAAAGTCCGAAAGGCGTTGCGATGGCGGTCTTCGGGACGTCCTCCGGGGCAACGGGAATCTGATGGTATGCCCGCACCAGGTCGATCTTCGAGAAGATAGTGGCACCGTGAAGCCTCGTCGTGACATCGTGTATGTGCGGTACCGGGTATCTGTCTGGAGTCGTTACCTGGTTCAGCGCCCTATAGTCCCCGCATGGTCGCCAGTCTCCCGGCGTTGACTTTGGCACCATATGAAGTGGAGATGCCCAGGCGCTCGACGAGGGTCTGATGATCCCTAGCTCCATCATGTGTTCAAATTCCTGTCGTGCGACCTTCAACTTCTCTGGAGGCAAACGGCGAGGCCGCGCGTGCACGGGTGGGCCGCTGGTGGCGATGTAATGGCGTACCTCGTGCTTCACCGCGGCGCTGGCTGGCGGCTGCCTCGTCAACTCGGGAAAATCCTGCAGAATGCGAGTAAAACGTTCTGCACCGGACGGCCCGAGCAGAGTGGGGCTCAGCGGAGGGTGGTGCGAGGGATTGCCTTGCACAGTTGCCTGCGACACGGGATCGTGAAGGCGGCGGTTGCGCACGTCGACGAGAAGGCCGAAATGCCGAAGAAAGTCCGCACCCAAGATGGCGAACTTCACTGCTGCCACGATGAAAATCCACCGGAACGTTCTGTTCAAGCCTAAATCGAGTGGCAGCGAGCGATGTCCGTAGGTGGCGATGGTTGTGTTGTTGACCGCCTGAAGCGGGGACGCACTGGGGACACGGCGATCGGTGGACCCAACGGGCAGCACGCTCACCTCAGCGCCGGTGTCCACGAGGAATCGAAGGCCACTGTCGCGGTCGGTGAGGAAAAACACTGATGGACGACGTTCGGGGGGCCTCTGCGACACTGGTCGTCCTCAGTGCCGGCCGCTCCCGTTTCCCGCATAGTCGCACGGAGGAATGCATTTGCGAGCAGCATTGCCATGCTTCCTGTGATACCAGCAGATTCTCTGTTGCACTGCTGGGCGCTGGCGCTCCTCGGGAGTGCTGCGGGCCTGCATCGCTGCGACGGTATCGGCGAGGCGGGATATCTGCTCCCGGATGTCATGCAGCGTGGTCGTGGGCGCGCCGCCGGCGATGTCTGGCTGTAGCGCCGCGACGGACGGCGGAGCGACCGCCAGCACCGAGTCCGCGAGCTCGGCGAGTTGAGACAGGCGTTTGTCGGCAGCCGAGGCGAGGACCATGCGCACGTTGACCGGAAGTCGCTGTAGGAACAGCTCGCGAAGCAGTCTGCTGTCGGCATCGGTGGTGGCTGCGCCGGCCGTGTGCAACAGCTGCCTCATGTGGCGCAACAATTGGCTGGGCGTCCGGTCCCCGAGCTCGGTGTCGTGCAGTAGCTGCTGCAGTCGCTGAGGCTCCGACGGCGTGAGACGGCTGATGAGCAGCTGTCTGAGCGCTGTGTACGCGTTCTCTGCAGGTGGAGCGACCAGCAGATCGCGTATCTCGCTCGCTATTGCCGGTGGGAGGCTGGCGACCACGTGGTGGTACTTTGTTAGCTCAGCGGCAATACGACGAGCGGTGAATTGGGACTCCACCTGCAGGAACCACAGCTGCGGGTCCGCTGTCCAAAACGGCGGGAGCCTGATGTCGACGGCGGAGATGGCCGGTGCGTCAGGGGGAGTCTCCATGGCGTCGATCGCTTGAAAAAGGCGGTAAGCCTCGTCCGGGTCACCACTGTTGGGACGCGTGTACGCGCGGGAGAAGAAGACACGACCGCGCGGCGTGGATCCCAAACATCAACTGTTTATTCAGGTTCTCTGGAGGTTCCGGAGAGCAGCGGAGGGTGGCGCTGCCTGGCGGCTTGGCTTGGCTTGGCTGCCGCCACACAACGAAGGGCCCACCTCTAAAAAGGCCGCGAGCTTTCTCCGGATTGTGATGCGACAGTCGCGAATGCAGACGTCTCCAGTGCAGCCGACGAAGAAATCGATGGTAAGTCTGGCACAAAGCTTGCAAGTATCCTACCCGCTCACTACCCGAGAGCCAACTGCATTGACTCAAATCAAGACAAGAGGATTTTTGCAAGTGCCATCGGTGAAATTATTGCGGCTCTTGCATATTGTGAAAGAACATGTGGAAATGTGCACCGTGGACAAAATAGCCTGTGCCAGTGTTTACATGAACATTGTTGAGAACATCCTGCTGGACGACCGCACTTTTTCGGCCAGTGTTGGCTGTGGAACACATTTCGTGAGCACTACGGCAGAAGTTGTGCACTTTTTTATTAAGAGGGCTCACCACCTCCAAAGCAACGCAGATTTGAACTTTTTGTGTCCATAGATGGCATCACTTACACACCACCAAAAGGAGGGAAGTTAGAGTACACTCTAGGCGTGTAAATGTCACCAGGACATGAAGGTCGCAGTCATTCCGCGCGCGAAAAGTAGTGCTGCTTCAAACTTGCCCGCGGATATCTCAAAACACGATGAACGCTTTGTCAAAGCCGTTCCTAGGTTTCCGCCAGCTAAGCCGTAGCAAATGTGGTGGAGGAGCTTCAGCTTTGTCTTCCCCGTACCGTGGGGTGTAAGCCATTCCCTCCAACTTCTCCGCTTCGAGGCACCGCTCCCGTTGTAACCCAAACAATAGACCTGTCTTCACAGTTGTCTGCTGCTTATTGTGAGTGGCTATCGGACGTTTTCAGCAGCCGGCTTGGGAAAGATGCGACGCACAGGTAGCACAGGCGCACCGAGGTGACAGTTTGAATAAACTTTCCACTGTTCGTAGAAGTTACTCCCCGCAAGCGATCACAGCGCATCTTTCTCGCATCGTTCTTTCGCTTTGTGATAGAGCACTGCACGAGATTGGGCTTACCCGAAAGCCCCAGCGTACACTGCAGTGAAGAGCGGGCACAGCAATATCGCAGTAAGGCGTAATATGTGCGTTTTCATTAAGCATCCTGAATGACATGTCATTGAATAGTATTTACAACGTGCAAGATTTATTATTTCAGGGCCAAAGTTCCTTAGAGGCTAGCTTTGTCCAGTGATGTACCGGCGTCCACACTTGTATAACACCTGCTGCACAGCTGCGAAAAAACCGCCTGCGCCATCCGGCTGTCCGTCCGCGCGTCTGCCCGACCGTCCGTGCGTGCTTTATACTAGTCGCATTATGGACCTTAGGACCTAGCTTCGCCCACTCGTCATCATTTACTTCGTGGAGATGCGTGGATTCTTTTTTTTTACGCACAACCATCTCACCACTATTCCCAATAGACTATGCCGTAAAAAGCAACTTTTATAAAAAGAAAATAACGCTTTTTTTTTTCCAGCACGGCTTACGTTGTGTTATCTCTGAAACTCTCTCGTCAGGTTTTTTTTGCATCTAGACAATTTAGGTGAATAGATGAAATTGCTACTTTTAGAACATGAGATTTCAAAGAAAAGTGAAAGATCCGCGAGGCTTGTGCTTTTCTCCTTGTTTTATAATTGAAGAAAACAAATTAATTTAAATTCTGTGTGTACAAAAACCTAATGTTGTTCGGTGGCACAAAAAAGATTAGTAGCAATGCGTGGAATATATATATATATATATATATATATATATATAGGTGGGCACATGATATTAAGAAGTGGCAGCAGAAAGCACCGGACCGGGTTGATTGGCGGAAAATGGGAGAGGCCTTTGCCCTGCTGTGGGCATAGTCAGGCTAATTATATATATATATATATATATATATATATATATATATATATATATATATATATATATATATATATATATATATATAAAGGAGATAATTATAAAGCTTAAGGGCTCGTTTGCTTTGTTACACACAGTATTAATGAGAAGGAACAGACAAAGATGCCAAGGAGAAAGTATAGGGGAAGCTATTAGAAATAATTGTAATCCTGAATGTGAAGAAAGGACGAAAAGATAACTTACCACCGGCAGGGGGCCGAACCCCGGGACCTTCGAATAACGCGTCCGACGCTCTACCACCGAGCTACGGTGACGTTATTCGAAGGTCGCGGGTTCGGCCCCGCCGGTGGCAAGTTATCTTTTTCGTCCACTTTCCTTTCTTCACATTTAGATTACAATTATTTCTAGTAGCTTCCCCCTATACTTTCCTTGGCATCTTTGTCTGTTCCTTCTCATTAATACTGTGTTTAACAAAGCAAACGAGCCCTTAAGTTTATAATTATCTCCTTCATGCATAACGAGGGTCTGGTTCTGGCAGACTTGATGCCTTCAAGTGGTATGCGAGGGATTGTTGGTCGGCTGCCTGCTCGTAATAAGATCACGTACTACGAGACGCCTACAGGCAAAAAAAGAGTGTTCCACACTCGCCGTAATGGCAACAGGCGGCGCTGACTGACGCTCCCACGTTTGAGTGCACATGTGTGCCCTATAGGGTGGACGGGGGGATGACCGCCACCGTAGCTCGGTGGTAGAGCGTCGGACGCGTTATTCGAAGGTCGCGGGTTCGGTCCCTGCCGGTGGCAAGTTATCTTTTCGTCCACATTCCTTTCTTCACATTTAGATTACAATTATTTCTAATAGCTTCCCCCTATACTTTCCTTGGTATCTTTGTCTGTTCCTTCTCATTAATACTATATATATATATATATATATACAGCATATTTGGCAACGAAAAAAAGCGAGGATAATGTTTATCAAGGACACTGTTTAAAAAATCACATCTAAGGTGGTCGCGCGTGAAGACCGGGTCAGTTGGCGGGGAATGACCCAGCACCATCACCAAGAGTTGCCACGTTGTGAAAGGCACGTGTCGAGTCATACACTTGACAGTGGCCGCTCAACATCAAAGAATCTTTTCTTTCCAAAGAACAAAGCTTGTTCTGATCTACGCATGCGTATTTGGCGCCTTGAAGAACCAGTTTGCGGTAGCCGATCGCGCTATTACATCCTAAAATCCAGATTTGCCTGCTTTCCTATGACATTTCTAAACAGCCACGATGTCCCACTTCCGCGCATTCCTCACCGACAGAACTGAGTGAAAGAACATGAGTCTGGCTAGTCTAATGTTGAATTCCAATGGCAGAGTCGGAGCAGCCGACGGACTCCGCGAGCGAGCAGTCGACTCTGGCGTAGAGCAACGCCTCCAGATCCGCGATTGGAACACAACACGTGCCGCTGGAGCAAGGCGGGAACGGAAAGTCTGTCTTTCGAGTGACGAATTTCCCAGAGTACCTTGCATACAGTTATTCCATTCGGCTGTCGAATTCCCGCTCGTACGCAGTAGTTTCAACGTCGCTGTCACTATCCGATGAATCGCTCGTGCGGGAACTTTTTCTGACTCGGAGCTGTCGCTATTGAGTCCATGTCGTCCGCCATTACCACCAAAACAAGCGACTACCGGCGGCGCCAAGCAGGCAAACGTACGTCACGCCGAGTTCCGGTCCACTCCGCCGATTTCGGCGGAGCGGCTTTTCCTGCTCCACGGAGTGACTCCCGCTCTGAATCCACTCCGACTCTCTCATTGGAATTCTTGACTCCTGCCCTCACTCTGCCATTGGAACACACTTGCTCCAAAGGGAGCAGAAAAAACTTGCTCCGACTCCGCCATTGGAATTCAACATAAGATGCAGAAGCCACCGCTGTCGCCCTTGCAACGGCGGTAAATTCCTGTGAGCGCTGAATAGGACGATTAGCTATGGACAACGGGTAGTTTCCTGAACAGCAAGGACCTCTTCGAAACGCTGTCGCGACGCCGAAGAAACGCTGCTTTGTGTTTGGGTCGCACACCTGCATTAGACTCCCATTCCACTTCATTGTCGCGGGGAACACGTTTGGAAGCAAAAGAGGCAGCACAGCCCCCCCCCCCCCACACCCCCCCCCCCCAAAAAAAAAAAAGAAAAAAACGAGACAAAGAAAAAATGCCAAAGCTTGTTCGAGCTCACTCAGCAAGTCCCTTACTTCCCTTAATTCCCCCGCCTCTTCCCTTCTGACCAATCCCTCGTACGCGCAGTGACGCAAATGTGCCCACGGGAAACTTGACGTACCACTGAACTCGCCTTGGCCCTGCGGTGATGCGGTTTTGGCCGCGGAGTCCGCATTTTCATTTTCCTGTGCTTCCCTCTGCCGTTTTGTAGAGCCCGAGACTACCGGGAGAAACGGTATAGGAGGGTTGCAAGGGGGCGGGGCCCTCGAGATGGCGCCAGCGTCGGAACGGCAGCGCGTACATCTTGGTGGTTTCCGCATTCTACCTGCGTCATGCACACTGTCACGCACAAAGCATCTCGTCGCCGCTCGCCATTTCGAGAAAACCGATGAAGCGCGCCACCAGAGAACATCTGCGCCACCACGGGACACCAATATGGCGGCGGACGCCGCAAGTGATCCAAGCGGATGACGTCACTTGCAACCCTCCTATTGCCAGAACGAAAGCCTCCGAGATAAAGAGGCGTCTAGCTCCTTTACCGCAAGGGGAAGGGGTTGCTCCTCGCACCGCGCCTCCTCCCCACGCCGCTATGACACGTGCTCACGTGGGGGAAGCCTGGCCGTTGGCTGCGTGCAGATGACGTATCGCTGACGTCGGGTCACGGTGCCGAAGTGGGCGGAGTTACGACGATGGGTACGGCTTCCCCCCTCCCTATGGCGGAGAAGGGTAATGAGGCCGCGCGAAAATTTGAAACCTGCGGAAACGGATGTTCTAAACCCTGTAACTTCCTTAACATAGCACGTATTCGCAAAATCCTTGCGGCAGCATGTTCACATAGCAAAAGTGCGCATATTTCTTTTCATTACAATTTTTGGACCTCGGAGTGGTTTACTGGCCTTTTAATGTCAACTGCAATATCGGCTGTTTTTTTACTGAAAGAAGTGGAAAGTGAAGGGCTCGAGTTTCCTTGTTATCCCCCTAGTTTCAGCCCCAGATTTTAGTGCGGACAATAAGCAATCATTTCACACTTTTCGCTTTAGCGGCAATATTAAATTGCCAGTGAATATTTTGGAACGTCTGTCGTATGAGCTCCGGCCAATCCTTATTCTTCGATGAATGTACTTTTTATGAGTAAGGTACTCTGTTATTAACAGGCATGGATATACCTACTGTTGCTAATAACGACGTCTTCCCTTTGGCCGCTCTACTAAGCGTTACCTTTTTTCTCCAGCATATTCAATTTGAACCCTACTTTAACAATGTCCTGGTCTACGCCTCCAGTCATGTTTTGCAATTCGTCGCCATCATTGTTGCAGAGCACAATGTCATCTGCAAAGCCACAGGTCGCTGATATATTCTCCTTCAGTCTTTATTATTATTATTATTATTATTATTATTATTATTATTAAGTACCAAGGATTTTTTAGCAAACTGCAGGCGCTTTCAGCGTATCTATCTATCTATCTATCTATCTATCTATCTATCTATCTATCTATCTATCTATCTATCTATCTATCTATCTATCTATCTATCTATCTATCTATCTATCTATCTATCTATCTATCTATCTATCTATCTATCTATCTATCTTCTAGCCGCCTACGTCTGGGTGCTCTCGTGATCGCCTCTAACCTGGTGTAGACCAAAATTGGTATGGGAGGGTAAGAGGGTGTGAGGAATATGACTGTCCAGTACATAATTAACGTGAAGATCCTGTCGCGTACGTCGTCAAACCTTTTTCTAAAGACACGTGTGGCACATACCCTTATAACAGGCGCCGCTGTACGCGGGTATGCGCCACATGTGATTGAGGGTTTATATCTACCCCGAAACGGCGAGGACAGACATTAGTAACTTAAATGTGAGAACGTTAAGAGAGCCTGACATTGGCAGCGTTGACCCGAAGAATGCAAAGATTAAAAATAGGATCTGAGCATGAATCCAACCCAAGCGTTCTGCGTGGCAATCCGGTCTTCTACCACACAGCGACGCCAGGGTCTTGAAACTGCTTTGGAAAAAGGCACTATGCAGCCGTAAGGTCGGTGAAACTTCAATTCTAGTTGCAGTGCTGCTTATCTAATTTTATAACCAAGCAGTAAATATTACATATGTAAACCTATGACACAGACGTCATGCCGGATTAACGTCACTTGTGCTTCAAATGTTGGCTTCACTTTTTATAGCATTCTAATAAACAATACATTTGTATTGTTATGGTTCAGCAAGCTACATTCAAGCCTAGCTTGACCCCGGGGGAATACACTAACGAAAGTTACGTGTGATATTCACATCGTCACACCATACAGCAAACTTCGTTTCGATAATACTGACATCTGTGCTCTAACGTGAGTGCTGACGTTATGTCAGACCATAAGTTACCCAGTGTAGTAAGCGTTCCTGGTAAGCTCATAATGTGCACACAACTACTGCACTTAACGTCAATCCATCTCGAAACGCTTGCCTCAAAGCTGAAAAAAAATGCAGCATAGACAATGACTCGCCTGCTGCTTCGCATGAAAGCGATTCCCACGAGGCGTGGGATCTGCCGAATTTTTTTCCCAATCAAGTGGCTTGCATACATCCAAGCTTGCAGTGAACAACACTGCAAAGATCGTGTCTTCCGGTATGGCCCCCCTTCTTTGATAGTATTATTTTGGTTTTCTTCTATTTCGAAAGCCTGCCTTTGGGCATGGTAATTGGCGCTGTCAACAATACACAAGCAAATTTGTTTCGTGTATAAACTCTAATCTTGCAGAAAAACATGATAGCTGCGGAGCACTTCAAACGTTGGTTGAAGTATCTGCAAGTAATCTTATAGGGAAGCAGTGCTTCCAATGCTTCTAATGTCTACTGAGTCACATGCATCTTAGTAGTCTGTGCAAGCTATATTGAAGCGGTTTGTGGATTTCAGGTTTCCTTGTTACATGATGGATTAGATGACTGTGATACATCGCACATAGAGTGCCCCGTTCTGAAGCCAATTTGCTCTCTAGATTGGTTAATGCCAGTTCCTTCTCTTAACCTCTATGAAATTCTTTTTCTAACATTTTTTATTGCGCTAAAAGCAAGAGAAGGCCCACGTCGTTTACGTTTTCTTTCTTGCGCATTAATATAACATATGCGTTTTTCCAATTAACTGGTACATTCGAGGTCTTAAAACACTGCGTGTAAAGTGTCTCAGGTTTCATAACGATGAAACCGTTTTCAGCGGGGAATTTCTCGTACTGGTCTTCCTACATCATCGGTAGATAGCCATGCAACATCATTTTTCTGTTCTACTTTGATTATACTAGAGAGACAGGGACCTCTAGCCATTGTGTCCGCGCGTTCTCGAGTCGTATTCTACATCTCCCTGCTGTCTTCTGTTCGACAGTCGCACCCAAACAGATGACGAAGGATCGCAAGGCCTTGCGTAGGCAAGGCTTTGCGGCTCAAAGACGGATGAGCTATATTCATATTATTCAGTTCATGATAGAAGTATCTGCAACCTTCACTATGCCATTAAAAGTGCTAATGATATTTGCATCTTTATCTCTTACTCAGCGCAACCTCTGGTGCCACAGCCTGAGGAAGGTCGCCAAATCCAATCCTGCCGTAGAGCGATAGCCCCACGAAATCGGTAGATCCATGCCTAGCATGATGGCCTCGCAAAAGGTGTTCGTGTTCCCACGGTTAACGGAGTTCGACCCCAACTGGATTCGTCTGATCACAGGGAGTCGTGACACAGACACTGCTGTTGCCTGCCTGCTTGGTTTCGTGGAGCTCGTCTGTGGGGCCGATTTCGACAAGGTGAGTAGTAAGAGTTGTCGTCGATTATGGGATCGTAGAATAGGGTAAGCCCGTAAAGTATGGCGATAAACATCAGTAGAAAGATTCGTTCACCCAAAATTGTGTAGTTTCCAAACATTGTTTTGTCACTGCCTATTCACCAGACACTGCTTCCTTCACAGGCGTGCGCAGCCCTCCCCAGTCACCTAAAAGGGGGGAGAGGCGCAAAGTCTACTCCATACTTTAGCTAAATGTGGGCAGGGGCTGCAATAAGCCTTCGCCCCCCTCGCTGATTGGGGGGCGATGGGGGGGGGGGGGGGGCGCTTATGGCTTCCTTTCAAAAAAAAGTAGTGCAATTCTTTCACGTTTCTTGCGGCTAAGCCGAATTTCATCATCATCATCATCATCAGCCTTGTCTACGCCCACTGCAGGGCAAAGGCCTCTCCCATGTTTCGCCAATGAACTCGGTCCTGTGCTTTCTGCTGCCACGTTATACCTGCAAACTTCTTAATCTCATCTACCCACCTAATTTTCTGTCTCCCCCCTCACGCGTTTGCCGTCTCTTGGAATCCAGTCCAGTTACCCTTAATGACCAGCGGTTATCCTGCCGACGTGCTACGTGCCCGGCCCATATCCATTTCTTCTTCTTGATTTCAACTATGATATCCTAAACCCCCCGTTTGTTCCCTGACCCACTCTGCTCTCTTCCTGTCTCTTAAGGTTACACCTATCATTTTCCTTTCCATCGCTCGCTGCGTCGTCCTCAGTTTAAGTTGAACCCTCTTTGTAAGTCTCCAGGTTTCTGCTCCGTAGGTAAGTACCGGTAAGATGCAGCTGTTATATACCTTCCTCTTGAGGGATAGTGGTAGACTACCATTCATGATTTGATAATGCTTGCCGAATGAGCCCCATCCCATCCTTATTCTTCTAGTTATTTCACTCTCATGGTTCGGCTCCGCGGTTACTACCTGTCCTAAGTAGACGTACTCCTTTACAACTTCCACTGAAAACCGAATTTACCCTTTTTTAATAACAGATCAACATACCTGGGAACTCCGGCAGCACAGTTACTCAACTTCCTTAAGAGACATCAGAATTTAACGTAGAAAAGGGAAAAGGGGGACCTAGCAACCTAGCTTACAGGCCAACTGTCGTATCAGCCATAGTATCCATTATATTGCATGGAAGAGGAACCGGATGGTGCTGTTTTCTTTAACAAACTCATATGAATCCATGGGGCATTACATCGAAGCAATATGCAGTAACAGCGTGCTAATTTAAGTTTAGAGAGCAAATCCGTCATGAGTGCAATAAAACCGGACTAAACGCAAATACTTTTTAGCAGTATTCTAATGGGGAACAGTCTTTTTAAGCTTTTGAATAAGCAGATATTCAAATAGCTGCGTGTGAAAAAAGGCCCTTAAACAATTTTATACAACTGGTCACAAAATGTAGCTGTGTATTCGTAGTAGAGACGAACATGAAAGGCCATATTGCACTGCATGTGGCATAACATTTACAATCATAATGAAGGGAAAAAAAAGGGGGCTGGGCTTGAACTAATACAAAGGAGGAGGAGGAGGAGAGGTTGAGGAAAGGAAAAGACGCAACTTCTGCAGCCCTAGTTGGGAGCACCGCTCAGCGCCTGTAGGGGAAGGGGGAGAGGGTATTCAAAATGTGGAGAAGAGAGGAGAAGAAGAGAAAAAAAAGAAATGATGAAGACAGGACATGCGCTGGCTTTTAGAATCTCCTTGCAAAAAAAATATGTCAGTTTCGCACTAGGGGTACCAAGCCTGAAGGAAGTGCGGAGCTGGGCAGCCTCCTTTGTTTCTAATCTGTTTTTCTTGTTCTGTCCCCCTCTCTTCCTTTCTTTTTCTCCTTTTCCATTTTTTCTGTCTTTTTTTGTTTTATTTCTATTGATTTCTTTCCTTTCTCCTTGTCTATTTCTTTCTCTTTCATGCTCTTTGTATTTACTTTTTATTTTTTTCACTTTCTCTATATATTTTGCGCTTGCTTCATCTTTTTTTATGTCTATTTTTTATACGTAGTTTTGGCTACGTTACGCCAAGCGCACTAGTTGCTTTTTTGCCTATGATGATAAGTGATCAT
>JALIZH010020354.1:0-50698 GCA_030522465.1 Rhipicephalus appendiculatus
CAAAACATTGCCATTGGTCACGCAGGCATGACGAAGAAAAGGGGGGTTTCAAGTTTGCTGGCTTTTTCAGACACAGAAGAGCTTTTTAAGACTAGGCAGATTTTTTTCTTTAACCACAAACGCTGCATTAAAACGACGTTTTGGAATATCGTGCTCACTTCACTGCTGTTAGCTACTGCCACCCCAAAAAAGAGAGAATTAGACTTTATTGTACGACCAGGAACGCGTTCTCTTCGCCCAGAGGTGGGTGACTTCCGCATTCGAGGTAGCCATTGCTTGTAGCTGACGCCCAAGCTCTTTCCACCAGTGTCAGCTGGTCTTGAGGGTTTTGTGACGTCATTAGCGCCTCTCACTGTTATTCCGGATTTTCTTTTACACTTTGTTCGTCTACGGGCGGGATACCTGGCCTTTTTCAGCATTCACATGTCCATGTGTTACAGGGTGTTAGCAGTCTCCCGGCAGTACCTGTGGTTCCTACTGAAGTTCCTGGATACATTGGGTGGAGTAGTGTACCGTACGAATCAGTAACCAAGACTATACCAAGTCACTGCTTGCTCTCTAGTCAGCCTTTTGCGAGCAGGCGGATAGTGACGTGGTCTCTTCCTGTAATGCGCGAGTATTTCTATGCATTAATTTTATTCATACTTGATGAGGCATCACCCACCACCATGTGGCGTTGGCACGTCTAAGATAAAAAGAAAAAATCTGCGTTTTTTTTTCGCGCAGAATCTGGATTTCTCTTTAAAAATTGCTTTAGGAACAACGAACATGAAGGGATTAGTACTACTTTGTTCGTTCCTATTATACAATATGGCCTTTCTAGAAAGCCGTGGAAGACAGGAGTTCATAGATAGAGGGAGGTTTGAAGGGATGAAATCGTTGGACAGGGGATATCGTTGGCACCAACGTTGGGACACGTCCTTGTATTTTTTAGGGCTGCATACTGCCTTCTTTCGAAGCTTGTGTATGTACACCTTGCTCACCCTCCCCCAACCTCAAAAGTGAAGGAAGACCAAGCTTGTGGGCATGGAAGAGAAAAGGAGGGGAAGACGGGGCGATTGCAGGTAGAAAGCTTGCCAGGACGGTTGGAGAAGGATCGATATTTTACAGCAAGGGAAGAAGAGAATGGTGAGTTACAACAGGTGAGTACAGGCACTTGTCTCTTTCACAGGGCTTTGAGAAAACATTTCTAGTGTTCTTTCTGGATTTCGTAAGGTTTTAGTGCGTATACCTAAACGATACATTTGTTGTTCACAAAGACGGTGGCAAGCTAAAGTATGACGTCGTGCACTTTGTCTCATGAAATATCAGTTGCACTGTACAGGAAGGAAATAGGTCGCAGCAATAGTGATATTTACAGAAACAATATAACAACGGTGCTTACAGCATGAATATCAATTTATGTATAAAAACATGGTCGATCCCTCGGTCATAGGAACTGGTAGACCGCGAAAGTGAACCTGGTCTTCACAGGATTATAATCGATTGTATATTGTGCTTTGATGTATGAGAACTTGCGCAACGTCTATTGATGATTGCCATCTACAACACTGTTTGACGTGAACATACACACGTTGACGCCGGAGTGGCACATCTTCATCTCCAGGACTAACGCCAAAGATCATGATTTAGCCCTTGTAATAGATGAAATAATTTACATTACCCGGACACAGCATATGCTGACTGCCGCGTAAAGATGGTGTGAGCAATCACATAACACTGCTGCTTGATATGCACTCATTCAAAGCGTCGTCATTTGAGGAGAGAAACGCCAAGGTGAGCGCTCCTCAGGAAAAGGTGACCTACGCATCTCCTCATGCATATACCACACAGCTGTTCAGGAACGCGAGAGGCAGAGTTCATAGCTTGAGACGTGAACACGGGAAGGCGTTCTGCTTCCCGCTGCACCGCCAGCAGAAACTACGGAAGTACTCACTCTCGGCGCTGGTTAGCGTAATGACGTGGCCTCTGAGATTGGCTCCGGCAACGCGCCGTGGCGCAAACCGTTCGATTCGCACGCGGAGAGCGTAATCAGAGCCAGCGGTGACAGCCAGAGGAGCGTCACTGATTGGACGTTGGGCATGGACTAAGGTCACCATCTTGCAAAATGTTAATGAGTTAACAAAAAGATCACGCCACGGCTATGCTAGAAACGCGAAGGTAAACACGACGCGTGTCGTGTCTTCTTTCTAGCATGGACGTGATTTCGCAAGGGCGAGCGGGCAAGCAACAACAGCGTGTTGCCATAGCTAATCACGGCATCCAAGATAATGAGGCAGTAGTTCGCTTAACCGGTCCTAGACGGCGGCACTGTCCCCCCGCGAATCAACGTCACTGTGAAATGGGAGAAGGTGTGAGAGATATATAAGGCGCCCTTGCGGAACCGCATGCATAAGCGCCGGTGACGCGACGGTTAGAGCACTAGACACGTATCGTCGTGGACCGAGAGGCCGTGGGTTCGACTCCCACGCAGTTTTGGCCAACCAATTTTTGGAAAATACCCTGCGCCGAGGTCAAAATTACCCTACTTTACCCCACAAAATTTCTTTTAGTACCTTACGTTTTACCCTACAGCGACAAATAGCGCCGTGTAACAATGGTAACGTAAAATTAAGGAACACTCTACAACGTTCAGACGTATGGGGTGCCTCCGGGATTTGCCCACCTATGAACGTGCGAAGAGGGCATCTGATGACGCCATCATCTGACGAAACAATTGTGATGCCACAGCAACGTCACAATGACTTCATGATGACATAAAAAACTCTGGCAATATGTCATGTCACAATGACATCATGAGGCGGCGTCGGTATATCATGACGGTTTTTTTCAACACTCGCGTTGACGCCGACCATCACTTTTCCTGTATGATGGGGCATCTAAAGCTTCCGCCTTAATAACTGAAGCCGATCACCGTCGCAAAATTTAAAAGCCCCTCCACGCAACGAACAGATGGGAGACAACAGAGAGGAAAAAAGCAACAAACCTAGCACAAAGATGTTTGTCGTATTATCTTTTGTCGTTTGTGCCGGTGACATTGGAATTAAGACAGTTCCAATTCGAATCTCTCCAGGAATGCAACCCTCGGATATGTCGCGCGGATCTTCTACATTTTTTCACTGATCAGTGACGAGCTAAATGTTGAAATTACCCTATGTCACCACCCTACTATCCTACGCTGGTCGAAAATTTTCAAAAATACCCTACGGTTGGCAACGCCCTGCTCCCACGTCATCTATATGAATAAAACTCTTCCATTGTAATCTGTTTTTACTGATGTATATCCGTGAGGGGGGATATGTTAGTGAAGTCTTGGTGGACCGCGGCATAAAACACTTTCGTGTTAGCAAACGCAGGCAATTTTGCAAGAGCTATATCCAACTAAAATAATGCTAATGCTGGAAAATAAAACCATAAAGCTCACCAGGAAATGTACATACAAATACAGTCCGTTCATTACTGTAATGGCATTCCGTAATTTCTTTAAAACAGGAAAGTTTTTGCATGCTAGTAACAGCAGTTGAGGTGAGTACAACTGCACCGGGTAACAAAATTGACTTTAATGGCACGTACACAAAGGTAGGAACAGGTACGATATATGTCATTGAGACACTATCCCACATCACTGACAAAACCAAAGAAGGGGTACACAAAAACTCACTAACTTTACACAAGCATCACATATCAGTTGGGAAGAAGTGCTGCATTTGCCCTGAAAACATGGCAGTCGCTTTTAAAACGGCAGTAGATAAAATTCAATATCCCCCCTTCCTCTCCCCGAAAAATCGTGTATGCCCCCTTCTGAGGAAGGCTTCTTCACCTTGCGTCTCTGTCTGTTCGGTAATGTACCGGACCATGATTATTCTAATATTCTGTAAAGCTGGGTATGCAGCTCGCTGTGGCTTGTCGGCGTGCTTCGGTTTTAACAGCCCCGACGCCACCATACGAACATCGGGACAGAAAAAAGCCGGCAATCCCACGCACTGTGGGAATCGATGTAATGCGAAGCTGCCAGCAAGGAGCAAATCAAGCTGTACATAATATGCATATCATCATTTACATGTTAGGACCTGTCATTTATGTTCGTCATACAGCCACGTCGCGCAATACCAATTTTGGGGCATATCAAGCTAACGGACTGGACGCAAGCGCACCATGAGCGTGGCATGTAAATGGCGTTGTAGATGAGATGCATGCCAAGATTTTCATGTTACCACCTGCCACTTATATTTGTTATACAGTTACGTCCCGCAATACCAATTTTGGTGTATATCAATCTAGCGAAACTACCGCGAGCGCGCCATTAGCGTGGCATGCAAGTCCTGTTGCACATGACATGTCATGATTTCCATATTGACACTTGTCATTTATGTTCATCATACAGTCACGTCACGCAATAACAAATATGATGTATATCAAGCTAGCGAAACGGCCACGAGAGTGCCATGAGCGTGCATGCAAGTCATGTTGCCATGACATTTCATGATATCCATATTAGCACTTGTCATTCATGTTCGTCATACAGTCACGTCACTCAATACCAAATTTAGTGTATATCAAGCTAACGAAACGGCCACGAGAGTGTCCATGAGCGTGGAATGCAAGTCATGTCGCAAACGACATAACATGATTTACCATATAATCACTTGTCATTTATGTTCTTCATACAGTCATGTCACTCAATACCAAATTTGGTGCATATCAAGCTAATGAAACGGCCCCGAGCGCGCCATGAACGTGGCATGCAAGTCATGTCACACATGACATATCATTATTTCCATATTATCCTTTGTCATTTAATGTTCCTCATACAGTCACCTCACTCAATACCAAATTTGGTGTATATGAACCTAGTGAAACGGCCACGAGAGTGCCATGAGCTTGGAATGGAAGTTATGTTGCCATGACATGTCATGATTTCCATATTACCATTTGTCATTGGTGCTTGTCACACAGTCACGTCACTCAATACCAAATTTGGTGTATATCAAGCTGGCGAAACGGCCGCGAGCGTGCCATGAGCGTGGAATGCAAGTTATGTTGCCATGACATGGCATGATTTCCATATTACCATTTGGCATTTATGTTCGTCATACAGTCACGTCACGCAGTACCAAATTTGGTGAATGTCAAGCTAGCGAAATGGCCGTCAGTGCACCATGAGGGTGGCATGTAAATCATGTTGTACATGACATGAACGTCATTATTTGCATACTACCACTTGTCATTTATGTTGGTCATGTAGAAATGTCTCATCGCACCAGTTTTTAGATATATCGAGTGAAGAAAGCCATGGTGTGTAAATCATACTTTGCATGACAAGTTATTCATGATTTTCATGATATGACCAGCCAATCATGTTCGTCATACAGTCATGTTAAGCCATACCAATTTTGGTATATATCCCAGTGACGATACAGGTCAGGAGAGCACAACGTCGTAGGCGGCTAGATAGATAGATAGATAGATAGATAGATAGATAGATAGATAGATAGATAGATAGATAGATAGATAGATAGATAGATAGATAGATAGATAGATAGATAGATAGATAGATAGATAGATAGATACGCTCAAAGTCACCGAAGTTCGCTAAGAAATGCTTCGCATTTAATACTAGTTGGGCGTATAAACCCCTCTTGCGCTCACCGCACGATCAGACTTCACGATCAATTATATTAACCAAAAACAACATTAAAGGCGCCTACATCATGAATTACAATTCATCACGAATGACGACAAAGCACAGGTTATTTCACATGTTATACACCCGATTAAAGTAATGCCGATGGTGGAAGATCAAATCATAAGGCACACCAGCGAATGGACACAAACAAACAGCACGTTCATTATTGTAAGTAAAGGTATTCCACAGTTTAATTTAAGCCTAAGGTCAAATAAGATCTTTAGATATAATTGTTATACGCGGGGTAAACTCTGGCTTTGCAACCAAACCTACAGGTACTGTGCGTGCCTGTGATTGTGTCAGTGGATGGAGCTGAATCTTTTAAGCGTCCCTTAAATACAATATGAATGCAGATAGATTCTCGAATTTTAGGACTAAACAATATTTTGATCTTTGTTTTAACAAGAAAGTGTTTATAGGCACCCGACACGGACCAGAGGGACGCGATGGCGTTCTTGTGCTTTTATGGGCCGCCTCAGCATTGATGGCACCGACCGCCAGGGACACCATGAAACGCTCGCTGAACACATCGACGCGCTCAAGTGTCTCCCTTTTGGGCACGTTTTCAACGAACGCTTCCTGGATGCGTCCATAATCACCCGTGACACCCGTCCCCCCTCCTAAAAAATCACACCATATCCACGAAGTGAATGATGGTGAGTGGGCGAAGCTCGGAGGGATCATTCGGGTAACCATGAATCCCCCCGTACATTGCCCACTCCATCATGCAAAGACGTGACAACACGTGTCACGTCTTTGCATGATCCTGGGTGTTCGATCGTGAGCTGGGCACGAGCGTCGCCGACTTGTGTTCCGGGCGCTCCCAGCCTCAGCGACAACGCCAGTTCGCGTTCCACGACAGAGGAAGACGATGCCACCTACTCAGACGCCGAAGTCCACACCAGTGCTCGACGCAACGCCTCGCCTCCGCATGCATCGTCACAGAACGCTGCTGTGAGTTGTGAAAGCAACGCGTCCTTGGCTATGGGTTGTGCCGCCGTGAGTACCGGAGCCGCCGCATGCTCCGCAGATACCAGCTGCCCTGGTTTTGCATGCGACTAACACAAGAGTACTGTGGAGCTGACTACCTCCTCTCTGGTGAAGTTCACCTCACCGTTGATCACGATGGAGTCCACCTCCGGTGCTCGACTGCGAGTACCGTGTCAGGCCCGATGATCCGAGTTATAACAGCGCCATCTATCCTCTTTAATCGTCAACTATAAGAAAACCACTAACGCCATCTAGTGATATTATTTCCAAGGGAAACGACCCACACCCTAAGGAGCTTCGTCCCTAAAACCACTAACGCCATCTAGTGATATTATTTCCAAGGACATATACACACAATGCCATCTATTGAGCAATTCATAAACTAGAGGTGGTTAGATACATACTACTACTACAGAGGGCTGGATATGGGCCGGGCACGTAGCACGTCGGCAGGATAACCGCTGGTCATTAAGGGTAACTGATTGGATTCCAAGAGATGGCAAACGCATGAGGGGGGAGACAGAAAATTAGGTGGGTAGATGAGATTAAGAAGTTTACAGGTATAACGTGGCAGCAGAAAGCACAGGACCGGGTTGATTGGCAAAACATGGGAGAGGCCTTTGCCCTGCAGTGGGCGTAGACAGGCTGATGATGATGATGATGATGACTACAGAGGAGGGAACGACCCACACCCTGAGGAGCTTCGTCCCTAAAAAATACACATGGGCCCTGGCAGGTCTGCTTGTGCTTCGTCTACTCGCTAGGCTGTGTTCTGGCGCTACCGTCGGTTCTCGTAAACTGCATTGCCAGGTGCCTATTTCTGGGCTGTAGCGCGAGTTTACGGAATCCAACTACATTACGAAGCAAAAAAAAAAACAGCGCAAAATACGGGTTGTTAGTTGACCGCATGGTCCGTCTCTTTCACTGTACGGTATTTCGCGCCGTTATTTTTTTTCCCTTCGTTGATCATGTTGTCTGTTGTGTTGTCGATCGTTGTTTTCACTTCGTTGAAATGCGCAACACGAACATATCTAGGATTTCCTGTTGGATGGCGGTGCAATAACGCGTTCCACCTGCGAGGGGAAAAAAGAGGGAAACTCAGCGGGAAACTCAGCGAACTCGACCGCACGTATTCGGAATGTTACAAGTGCGCAACACACCACAGGCCTGTTGGAGAGCAGGGCTCTCCAACAGGAAGGGCCAAGTCTCACTGCGGTGACCCCCTCCCTTCCAATGCACGAATTTGAAAGAAAACTAGCTTCACAATGGATACGGTACTAGAAGAACTTTATTAAAAACATCCTGAGGAGTGCCACCCCTTAGGGCGACACCGCGGGGTACTCCCATGTGGATGAGAATAGTGAGAATCAAGCGATGACATTCCTGTCATTTGAGCTTGCCATAGGTCCCCGGATGGGCCGAGGTAAAATTAAGAAGTAAGCATTTCTTGAAATGCAACATCAGGGGGTCCCTGGCCGCCGTAATCGCCAGAAAATGGACGTAACATTAAGGTTGAACTTTAAACAGTGACCGCAGAGTCAGGCTTAGAAAAATATATGTGGCAGAGTTTGCCCTCCCCTCAGTGGAATAGGGGATTGACGCATCCTACGATAACACGCCCGTCAAACGAGCATTGTGAAAACCTGAAATGGGAAACGTAATCTCTATTGCTTTCCTTCAGTTCCTCTTACTAAATATATTATTTATATATACATATATTGCTCTGAAAACATTTTGCAAAGTGTTCTAACTCAAGGGCAGTAATTACGTCATGATTGAGAGGGAATTGCAGTGGACGAGAAAACGTGTGGCAATACAATGCCGACCCATAACTTTTGAACACATTGCTGGTGAGTTATTTCTTTGTCCCCTTTTATTCACTTTCCTTAGCGTCAGAATTTCTGGACATCAATGTAAAAATAAAAGTAATACCCCATACGCTTTTCTCAACTTCAGTATCTGTTCTTTGCATTATGCTGTATTAGGCAAAGAGATGGGCTCCTCGATCCAATGACGCTGTTTCGTTTTTGTATATTGTTGATAACGTCAAAAAGTAAACGCACTTACGAGGACAGTGTAGAGCGTTCCCGATAATCCGATGAATACGTTGCACCAAAAAAGCGGCGTCTTGGAAAACTATAGAGAATGGAAGCACACATATAGAAGTACCAGGATGTTAACTGCTACCTCTAGCATGTTAGAATGAAAAAGAAGACACCCACTTTGAATGCGCACTTTGAGAAACGTTGCACTACACGAGGGCATGGCGCTCATTTACGGGTAAAACATCTGCAAACAGTCGCAAAGTAAGTGCTAAGAAAACGCCACGTTTCGAGAGCACAGCCACGTACCTCTTCATAAGTTGCCACTTTGCTCATTTTTGTATCTTAGGTCGGAGATCTATTAGATACCATACATGATTGTTCTGGTAATCCACCTATGCTTCCATTTTTTTTTAACCACATTAGTTTTCTGTACCAAGTATACTCGTATGCTCTTGTAAAACAAGAACTCAGAGTACTCTGTGCTGTAAAATAATCTTGACATTTTTTGGCATAAAGTCCAGTAGTGGACTTCATTGCCCGACTAAAGTTGTTTCGACGAATTCCTACATTGAAAAGAATCACACACGTCGAAAGCGTAGATACATGTGCAGTGGTAGACTAATAGATTACTATAAAGCAGGTGCGCCTCTTAAGATCTATACACATGACTATTTACGTGAATATTCATGCAAAAGTGGCACTACTACTAGCGATCGGTCTACAGCCTCTAAATATTCCGATTTACATGGACTACCGAGGTACAGAAAACTCTGATTATTATTATGATAGATTCCAGTAGTAAAGATGATTTCACTCGCACAGATATCATCGCTAAATTTATCTGCGGTCAGCAGTGCACCGATAGTCCCAAAAAGAATAGTCTAAGTTCATTTCATTCCATAGGCATTTACATAGGGCAAAAAAACATGGAGCGGAACATAGAATTCATTCGTGGTACGCAGAGATATTTCGGTGTTTTCTTTTCAAAAAGAATTTTAGAAGCTCGCTATAGGTAACTGAAGAGCGATGAAAATAAAAATTCACAGGGGCCCTAATGCATGCGCATTGAGACGATTGGAAGGCGAAAGCAGTCTGGTGTGGCCATTTTACTGTGTACATTATGTCACACGGACGCCGCTTTCCGTAAACTTTTCTTTTATTCATGCGATAACCGCAAATACAAAGTGAACGCGTGCCTCGCGCGCCCCGAGCCATGTAGGTGGTCACGTGACTTTTTCAAACAAAGTATCTACTGAGTGAGCTGTGAGGCTGGTGATGGTATTCCGTAAAACCCACGTGACGGAAAAAACAAGTGAAACGCCCACCCAAAAAAACCTCGTCACCTTCAGCTGGAGCGTAACAAATGAATCATAAATAGAAATAAATAAACATTATTTCTAGGCTAGTGTTCGAACCCAGGTACCCCCGGTTCGAAAGCTAGTGTCTCGACTACTATTCTTTACATGACAAGCTGGTTGCAGCAAGGTGGAAGCTACTAGGTGTAAGCAAAGCACATGCTTGCACCGCAAAACACAGTTATGTTTATAATTACATTAAATTGGACAAGGTTAACACAAGTGCGTTTGTTTGGCACGGGCTACAATACAGCAATACGTGATACGCTAACCACGATTCACGTGTACGTCACGAGCATTTAGTTATTCCATCGGTAACTGCAGATAATTGTGATGGCGAACCAAGTTGGTAGCGCTCTAGCAGATGGGATCGCCCGCTTCGATCAGAACTTGCGCTTGCTACTTATCCAATGTCCTGACCGCAAGAAATTCCAACGTGAGTGGTTTGTTATTACGGTGGCAGAGAGACTGTTAATTTTCACAGTTGTACATATGGCGAAGTTCAGTATTTCTCTTTTCAATGATTTATGAAAGATGGCATACACCTACCTACTACGATCGACTCCATAGCTTGAGATTTATCTCGACATTATCCTGAACGAGCTATATTTATTTAGGTGCGGTAATTTATGCCTTTACGGCCTGGCCCGCACAAACGTGTGGGTCAATAAAGATGCTCACCGAGCGGCACCTGCTTCAGTTTCGGTTTCATAGCTCTGTGCCGCTGAAGTCAATGTTCAAGGGAATATATCTGTTACAGTAGTTCCATAATTTCGACACCAGAGGGCGAGTAATCTTCTACGAAAAATGCCGTCTGAGCACGTACGCCGACAGCAGCTACCTCAGACGTGTAAATCAACGCTACGTCGGACAGGCTTACCTTTAGCAAGCGTTATCGACGCAGCAAAGATTGAGATGGCCGCGACGCTTTGCTGTAATGAGAAAAAAAACGCAGTTTCACCTCAAGGGCGAAGCAATGAATTCGAAAGCAACAAATCGGAATGTCGAACGAAGTAAGGCTATAGCAGCTAACTCTTTTGGATCTGATCTCGCATAACACACACACACACACAAAAACACACAAAAAACTGCTTCGAAGGAATACGGCGGCTCCAGGTGAACTAAGCCACTTCCATGCTGTCAGTACTCCAAACGAGAAGTAAGCGTTCAGAGCACAGCAAGTTTATGAGCCGCCTCCTGACATCTGTCAAGATGGCTCAATGTAGCAAAATTCGCAGTTGCTGCTCGAGCGGCCCTGCCGCTCGAGCAGCAATGTGTTTTAACGCGATAGCGTTAAAAAGCTTGTTTCGCAGAAATTCCAGCGTCGGCGTCGTTGGTTGTGAGCGAAAAATCATCATCTTGTCCGTGAACAAAAAATCGAGAAAGATGCCAATAAAATAAATAATAAAAATTTGCGGGTCCGAGTGAAGATCGAACCCGGGCCGTCTGCGTGGAAAGCAGGTGTTCTACCACACAGTCACGCATTTCCTTAGTAATGCAGTAAAAATAAACTTCCTCTGCTTGGAAATGCAGTGAAAGTAACTTTCATGCTTCGCAAACGCAAGCGTCTTATATAGGCGTCGCAATATAACATGTAATATCCCAGGAATATTGCATGGTACAAGCGTACATTGCCATCGGGCGTCAGAATATGTGACTATCATAACGATTTCATAGTTTAAAGTCGGCCACCCATTACAAACGGCACACATCTTACTGTGCGTATTCCCTTAACGCGACGTAGTGGGTGCATAGCAAGTATGCACTAAGTGGTTGAAGTAGGCACTCGGGACAGGATATCGCTCTCGCATTCAACTCTTAAAGGCGAAGATTAAGGGTCCCCCCAATTTTTTTTTCTCTGTGTTTTTTTTTTTCACTTTTCTTATTCCAACTTAGAAGAGAGTACAAAATTATAGAAGTCGTAGGTCACTTTCTGCAGACCTTTTTTGCCTTTATCAAACAATTCAATAAATTCGAATAATGGGCATTACAGAAAAAAAATCGTCATTATGCAAGCTTAAAAAGAGACAATATTTAAACCAATCGTATTTTTTGCACCTGCTGCACAACAACCAAACAAAACAAAAACACATCAAGCTTGAAACATTATGTAGCATGGCAGTATATTTTCGGAACACTTTACGATCAAACTCAGTTTTCTACCTTCACCGTCTACGTTTTAGTGTTCTGCATCTGTGTGCCTTATGACAATGATATAAACAGTTACATCAAATACTACATTTTTGAACCCTGTGAAAGAAATCGCAAATATATTTTGAAGAGAGTATGCCGGAAGTTTTAAGCAGAGCGCTCAACGTCACAAAGTAGCCGACATATGCTTGTGTAGATGAAACTGTTTGACAAATTTATATAATCTATCTATATAATTCGAAACTGAATAATTGCTAACATGTCCCGTTAAAGGTAGCTTCCAGAGCCATAACGAACAGTGCCATTCGCGAATGATTTTATTTCCGCAACACTATACCTTTTCATGGGAGTTTCCTTTCCCACCCAATAACGCTACTGAACTGTTAATTCATTCATCAGCTTCATAAGCTGACTCTTTCACGGTTTATTTTAAGATAGAGCGTAGTCTTCCAACAGAATTCGGATGAACCTTAGAAGTCATAACCTCAAAGTTATTGCTTGTCCACTAATGGTAAACCTTTTTACGGTGCGCTGTAATTGATTTCTTTTATTGAACTACGGGGAACGTTTTTTTTTTACGCTTCGCAATATCACCCCACGTGCTAACACTATATATTGTATATTTTCGAGCATATGACGTACAGACGGCGTCAAAAGTTAAGGGACCAGTAGGTCTGAGAAAACGTTTCAATTTCCCAGAAGCTTGCGATTTCATCGAAACAGTACATCGATGCATCGAAACAGTTTCTGTTGTAGGACTTCTTAGAACAGGCCAACATATTAAATTCAAGGTAGGAGGAGGAAGAGGAGATATAGTCTTGCGAGATATGCCCAATTTCAACCTTTTAGGTTAGAGGGAAAACATGATAATTTTTGAAAGGAGAAGCGCGGGCTTATCTTGTGTCTCGTGGTTTCCAAACTTTTGACGCGGACTGTCCATCTCTCAAGTTCAATAGCTATTGTTTTCACACGTCTGTCGTTACGATAAATCAATAATCGGTGGAAAGCGCCCCTACTACAGTCATGTGTATTATATCTTGGGACCACCTCGATTAGTAAACGCATATTACTTCTACTACATTTCGTAAAGAGCCTGACAACTTCAAACGTTATTATTCTGGTGGGAACTTTTCTGTTTAAAAATGAACGCATACAAATCAGAATGGTTATACTTTTGAAGCAGAACTCTTTTTATATGTTTTCTGCAATGCAGAAAACAAACACTTCCTATTATCCATGTAGAAACAATGCATCGCTATATTCGACAACTTGTTTCAGTCAGAAATAGGTTTAAGTTGGCTGTCCTTGTTTTTTTTTGCTTTCAATAGATGTAAATTTTATATTTCGCATCATACCTCTTCTTTGTTTTCAACGAACGAAGAAAATTTTTGTAGACGTATTTCTCTATAGCATCTCCATAAAATTTATACTTGCCTGCTTACCGTAAAAAATATGTAGGTCGCACATGCCGTCAAAGAAATGGTGGTGTTGAAGCGTAGACGAATGTACTGTACAATGAAGCAAAAAAGTCAAAGCAGAAAAACAGCATGTAAATATTTGTTATTTTGAACTTAATCAACATTTATTGCAGCCCCGGGACATATTTTCTGCCATGCACACGCGATGGTCATAAAAAAAAAAAGAAAACGAGAAGCGGGGGGGGGGGGGGGGGGGGTAGGGATTGTCGCGCATGTACTTCCGATGCGAAAGAAACTGGATTCCATTTGTGGCGCGACCACAAACCAAGCGGTTTCTTTCCCATGAGTACATATGTTCCCAGCCCGGTGCTCGGAAACAGTCAAGTGCTCTTGGGTAAAAGGCTGAGCATCGGGGGGAGGTCATTCTCCTCGTTACAGCTCGCAGAAACATTCGCGTTCAACAGTGCGACCACGTGTCAAAGGCCAGCTGCTTTTTGTCCAATCAAACTTGGAAGGCGGAAGTGTTCGAGCGTCCCATCGTATTTCGTTCAAATTTCTGTTGAGGTTTCTACAATCGACCCGCCTTCTTGAACGACTGCGACACTCCTATCCCCCGCGTGTGAGTGTATGTTTTTTTTTTCGGTATCCCTGCAGAATGGCGGGTCTAGTTGGTTCATAAACATTTTGACAGAAAAGCGCGCCATACAGGGTATTGATACGCACAGGACAGAAACTCAGAGTAGTGTTCTGTGTGTTTGGCTATCGGGTATTTTGCGCTGTTGTACCATAACCTTTGTGCCTATCTCTGTCTCATATTTTTCCTACTTTCCTTACTGTCTGCCCTTATTCCTCTCTTAGTGGAAGGCAGCCAAATGGATGTTTATTCTCCGCTAACCTCTCCACTTTCCGCATATCACTTATCCCTCTTCAGGTGTCGGAATATGTAAGTCTGGAAAAAAAACATCAATACGAGACACTTTTGTTTTGACTCCAAGCGTTGGAAATCTATGCCTCAAGGAAGAGTTCGCCTGATTTCTGCTACACCAAGCCTTAACAGACTGCTCAAAACGTTGTGCAGCTCCACGTAACAAATTCGTTTGCTATGTTCCTATGCCCCTATACACGCTTCATGATATCGAAATAGTTTTAAGGCCTGTTTTAGCGGTTCATGCCCTGTCAGGCAAGTCAGTAAAAAAAAAAAACTTTTGCATGAGGCTGGATTTTTTTAAATGCGAAGCATTTCTTAGCGAACTTCGGCGACTTTGAGCGTATCTATCTATCTATCTAGCCGCCTACGACTTTGTGCTCTCCTGGCCGTATCGTTAATGGCATTTATACCAAATTTGGTATGGCGTAACATGACTATATGACGAACATAAATGGCTGGTCATATCATGAAAATCATGAACAACTTGTCATGAAAAGTATGATTTACGCGCCATGGCCATAGTGCTCCTGAGGCCGTTTTCTTAACTTGATATATCCACAAATTGGTACGATGAGACATTTCCGCATGAACAACATAAATGACAGGTGGTAATATGAAATTCATGACCTGCATGTCATGTACAACATGATTTACATGCCATGCTCATGGCGCGCTGATGGCCGTTTCGCTAGCTTGATATACACCAAATTTCGTATTGCGGGACGTGACTGTATGACGAACATAAATGCCAAGTGTTCTTATGAAAATCATGACATGTCATGTGCAACATGACTTGCATGCCACGCTCATGGCACGCTCGCGGCCGTTTCGCTAGTTCGATATACACCAAATTTTGTATTGAGTGACATGATTGTATGACGAGCATGCAGGACAAGTGGTAATATCGAAATCACGATATTTCATGTGCAACATGACTTGCATAATACGCTCATGGTACTCTCGTGGCCGCTTCGCTAGCTTCATATTCACCAAATTTGGTATTGAGCGACGTGATTGTACGGCCAGCATAAATGACAAGTGGTAATATGGAAATCATGACATCTCATGTGCAACATGACTTGCAAGCCACGCTCATGACACTCTCGTGGCCGTTTCGCTAGCTTGATATACACCAAATTTTGTGTTGAGTGACGTGACTGTATGACGAGCATAAATGAGAAGTGGTAATATGGAAATCATGATATGACATGTGCAACATGACTTGCATGCCACGCTCATGGTATTCCCGTGGCCATTTCGCTAGCTTGATATGCACCAAATTTTTAAGTCGGAAGCCTTTAATGTGTCATGCTCACGTCCGTCCGTCGGTACGGTCGTCCGTTCATTCCGTTCCTCCAGCCGTGCCTTGGCAAGGTGCCAGGTGGGCGCTGGGGCGCGCAAACGGACGCCGGTCGCGTTGGACTCTACAGCGCTCACGCTTTGCTTGCGTAGCGTCGCTTTGGTCGGCGTCTCTAAAATCGTGCAAAGACGGAGACGCGCGCATCACGTTCCATTCTGACCGACCCCGTCTCAGTGGGCACAGGCGTTCGGAGAACACACTTTGCAATTGACAAAGTGTCCGTCAATTTAAACGCTGGAACGCGGATGGCGCCTGCACGATGCGCAAAGCGCGAGAATACGAACGCGTGAGAAACGGAGGAAGATTGGTCTCGCGTCTCGCTGCGATTCGAGGTAAAAAATTAGGCGAACATAAGTGGCAGGTGGTAACATGAAAATCTTGGCATGCTTGTCATCTACAATGCCAGGTACATTCCACGCTCATGGTAAGCTTGCGTCCAGTTCGCTAGCTTGATATACACTAAAATTTGTATTACGTGACGTGACTGTGTGATGAACACAAATGACAGGTCCTAACATGTAAACAATGACATGCATATTATGTACAGCATGATTTGCTTCTTGCTGGCTGCTTTGCATTCGATCGATTCCCACAATGCGTGGGATCTGCCGGTTTTTTTTAAAAGCGAAATTCGGCATATGTGACCTACCATGTTAATCGATGTTATTCCAAGCATGCCAAGGGAAGGTGACTGTGGTGTAATTTCTTTGTTGAGCGAAACGTTAGGAAATGACGCTAAACATATATACAAATCTTATACGCACAGACATGTATCTTGAAAAGTTGCATATGTTTTATATAACCAGTTCTTTACAGTTGCGTAACGATGCCAAGAGCGACATGGGTATTGCCAACGCCAGAAGCGGTAAGCTGAGATGTAACGCTTGTGTTTGCGAGTATGGTAGCCCTGAATAGTGTTACGTAGACCAACTTCAGTGGATCGCGCTTAACAACAACTGACGCTTACCCGACGTGACACCTGTATCATTGGAGTACATATGTAATGTTTATAAAATTTGATGGGCAGCTCTGCAACCACAATTGACGTTTCACCAACATTACGTCTGCATAGGGTCTTTTTCAAAAGGAGTTCCGAGACTAGGCGTGGCTCTGTGGTACAATAATTGATTGCCACGCAGAATGCTTGGGTTCTGTTCGTACTGGGACCATAACTTATATTCTGTGCATTCGTCGGGTCAACGCTGCTGATGTAGGTTTTTCTTAACGCCCCCCGCATTTAAATTACGAATGTCTGTTCTCATCGTTCCTCGGTAGATAAAAACTGTCAAACACCAGTGGCACATTCCCGAATACCGCTGCACGTGGTATACGGGCATGTGCCACACGTGTCTGGAAGGAAAGGGTTTGACGTCTTACGCGACGGGATTATCACATTATTCATGTCATGATCAGACAGTTGTAATCTTCAAGCCCTCTTACCCTCCCGTACTAATTTTAGTCTATGGAATTTAAGGAGGTGATCACGAGAGCGCACAGACGTGGGCGGCTGGATAGATAGACAGATAGATAGATAAATACGTAGATAGAAACGCTCGAAGTGTATGCAATACGCAAAGAAATGCTTCGGATTTAAATAGTGTGATTCACAGTGCCGATTTCAGGAATATAAACATAGGATCTACAGTAGAAAGGACAACGAACACCGGGATATTTTTTCGAAAGGTCATCAACGTACCTTTTGCTATAGCGAACAAGCAAAGTGAGAGGCGATGTAAACACGTTTTTGCGATCTACGTGGTATTTAATATTGGGTTTTATGTGGTAAGCAAGACACGTTAGCATTTTTACCACGCAATGTCACTGTTATTCTCGTGGTAGGCGCACAATTTTTCATTCTTTTACAATATATTTTTCTACTTTTCTGACCGCCTTAAGTAGTACGCTTGTCAAACTTATCGCCATTATAGTTCGCACAAGTGCAGCTGTTGCAACACAATCCTTCCGTAGTGGGATATATCGACTCTACTTCAAGCTGTTTCATCTGTAAAGCACTAGTGAAAGAAGCTGTGTTCCTGCCCTGGGCTCTGAACAGCTTGTCATGGCCCCCCTACCGTGCGCGTGACTTCGCCCCATCATACCGCTAAACCTTCGTAAATGGATCTATGGTCCATGCCACCGTTCGCTCCTACGTATCATACATGGTGCCTAAGTGCATAATCATGTGTAACTTAATTTCGCATCTAAATTAGCCCAACCATCAATTAGTCCCAGGAAAGCACTGCTGTAATAATTATTGTCTTTAACTGTCGTGCATTCATTACGACGTAATTCGACGGTTTCATTCATTTCATTTACGTTATTTGCGAAACCACAGTAAAAACAACAATTGATTTTCATTGTGCTTTTCTAGGCCTAACTGTCTGTTGGATAAATTTGGTTGTGTCTGACGAAGAAAGGAGCCCCTAGAAAATCTCCTTCTTTCGTTATCTTCATACTTGCTGCTGTCAAGTGTCTCCCTCACTAATTGTGGTACGAAGGCGGCGGTAAATCTTACGCGTATTCGCAGAAAGGAAGAGATTGAGGGACCACCGCTATGTCTGTTTTATACGCTTGGGCTATCTTTCTTATATGCTTTAATTTCATTCTGTAAGACAATCTAACGCAATAAAATAAAATGCCGAAGTTTTCACTAGGTCGCGCAAGGCTTGAAAAAGCGAAACTGGGCAAATCAGAAGTCTAATCTGGTTGCTTCTAGGTTGCTAGGCTTTTGCTAAGTGATGCTATGGCGTTTCTAGGTTCCTTCTCAGCGCAGAGAGATTGGAGTTAAATCACAGACAGTCACAGACACGACACAGATCTCCAAACTCCACAGACTGAAAATCGCACGGAAACTGAGCGTTTGTACCTCCCATAGACTGAGGGGCACGTTATCGTTCGCGTAGGGCTTGAATCACTTCGGCGTGTTCTCGTAGCCGCCGTTGCCTTGCCTGCTCCCTAGTATTCTCGCGCTGTTCGTACCACTGATGCACTCCGTGCAGATGCTTCAGAGAAGCTGAAGCTTGCGGCCATGCTCTTTATCATTGGGTTAGTGCAGACGGCTTATCAAAGCATTTCTCAATTACTGGTTACGTCTGTCTAGAAATCTTAATTGGTGTTTGCCGCCCGTCTATTGACTTCTTCATTTTTAGTGGACCAGCATTCACTAGTGGAAGTTGCCCAATTTCTTTGGCGCATACCGTTTCATTATGATTGATAGTTTATTTGTACACACCAAAGCTTTTACCACACCAACGCTTCGCTGCTAAAAGTCGGCGTAAAATAAGGACTCGCTAGGATGCCATAATTACCTCAAATATCGATGTAATTTGAAGCCGGTACAGCACTGGGACGAAGACGTGGGTGGACAAAGGTACGAACACCAGGGGCATCACGTAACACCAGGACGTGTGCCATCCGTAGGCGTAGTAGTGCGCCGGAAAGCCCACCAGTGCCGTGGAAGAAATGAGTGACGCCACGGACGAGGCCGCAAGGGGAATCGTCCTCAGCAGTCGACTTCCGAGAAACACTTCCGTCGCCGTCGTGCTTGTTCCGGTTCCGGTGCATGTCTTCCGGAAGGAAAAGTACAAGCCCAGCGAGAGATTGCCGGCCATCAAGGCGCCGAAGATGATGTACTCCATGATTCGGACCATTTTTTTTTCTATTCTCGTTGCTCGCGTTCCCTCTTGTGATACGTCTGAAACATTAAAGTTACGATACGTAGAACAATACCATGTGCTTATAAAGCTGTCATGTTTTTAAAAGCATTATATACTGAAATCAATAAATACTTCTGTAGGCGCATTAGTTTATATATTCATTGAGACGTTGAGTTCACTCAAATTACTCGGAAGCATAAGCATTGAAGGCAGCTGAAGCGTTCGATGATATCAGGAAGTAAGACTTCCCAAATGCAGGAATATATAGCAGTTTCATCATCAGTGACAAAGTTGCAGCCGTTTTCATTGTACCTCTATTGAATTTATTTCTTTAGGGAAGCCATCGGCCATACCATGCTGAATGCGCCGGTTCTGGTCCGTTCTTTAGGGAAACATGGCTATGTTTTTAGCCGATTCTAAAATACATTTATAATGAGTCAGGTCACTTGCATAGGCAGTGTGCTCCATGAACAGTACACAAAGGCACAACTTCATATTTCATGCATATTCCCTATGGCATGTCTGTAAGTCTTTCGAAATGCAGAAATGCTGCGTCCTTTATTTTTTTACTTCTCCCAAAACCCCCCTTGAATACTCTACGCCTTTTGTTGAAGGCAAAAGCAATAGGTATAAAGGGAGCAGTTGGCAAGTTTAGACGCATATAAACAATACCCTGCGCTGAATAAAACGCCGGATTTCTCCTGATCTGTTTTGTCTAAAGGTTTCTTTTTAACTCCAACTGTATTAAATTTAATTATGTTGAGCTCGCGCAGGCTGATCCATTTCCAGCCTTCGTTAGAATGGCGGTGTTATTAAATTTTTTAGGTTTGTTGGTGGCTTTTTAGCACATTCAAAAAAGGACGCTACTGAATGTCAATCTGGCTGTCAGCAACACTTTGACAAAATTTAGGCATTTGTTGTCGCCATTGAACGGACTCACCAACTGTGAGAGTAATCCTACATAAACTTTTTATCGATAAGCTTTTTTCGGCTAATCATTCCACTTGGCAGTTCAAGCCTCAGGCAAATAAACCGTTGCTACGAGTTTATCTCATTTAACACAACCCTTTCAAACGTACAGCATTGCCAACCTCTGCCTACACCCCGCATTTAAAGTTCGTTGGGGAGCAACGTTCATATGGGAATAGATTACAAGCCCCGCTGTACTTGTGTTTCTGCTGTAGAAGCCTCTCCGCTCAATCCTCCAGTGTGAGCGACTAGGATGTCCACGTTCTTGCTTGAGCACAGGGTCAAAAGGTAAAAGGAAGACGCCGACCAAAAGAACGTTAAAATAACACACATTTAGACCACTGGATCGGAGCCGAAACGTCGGTTATTTTAATGCGCTTTTTGGATCGGTGTCTTCCTTTTACCTTTTCGACCATGAGTATTCCCGGCCAATGAGTATTCGCTGAACTCTCGATTTCATGAACACAGGGTCTTTGGCCACAATTCACGCCTATGCGCGCTCCAGTTTAAGCTGCCTCTATTAGCTTAGCTGCTGCCGACGCCTCTCCGCTTGTTACTCCAGCGTGAGTACGGTGAGCCGTCTCGACATCTTAGATTTCTCGAACTACAGTACTCCATATTGCAGCAGCATCTCCACCACACTGTTTCCCTCCTTTAGCGTCACCAATTTCCCTTCCTGTAAGGAAGAAATAATTTTAGTGGGCGAGCGAGTTTGTGCCCTATAAGAGCCCTGGGCCACCGCATGGCCGTCACATTGCGCGTATGCGTCCAGACCATGCGAGATCTGTGTACTGGAACTCCGGTTCCTGTCCAGATCCTGCGAGGGAAGGAGGGCCTCCAATTCCTCTCTTGTTCTCTTCTGTTCGAGAGCTGCCCCTGCAGTTCCTGTAACGCATAGTGTCCCCCCTCGAGGCTGATAAAAACGCGATGCGATGTCTCACGTCGCATCACAGATGCGTCGCACGCGAATTCGCGGCTAAGGCTACGTACTCACTAGGGGCACGCCGTTAAGGCTACGTACGCACTTAGGATGCGTACGCACTGTAAGGCTATGACTGAGGCTACCTACGCACTAGCGACAGGCCGCACGTGGGAGGTGAGCGCGTTTTTGGCCGCTATTGAGTACGTATCCTAAGGTGTATGCGGGCGTTGCTGGCGTATTTTGGGTGTACGCAAGCTAAAGCTCGTTTGAGAGCGTCGCTACGGTACCTGGTGCACGCGTTCCTGCATTCCACTACGCCTTTCGTACAACAGAATACCACACATGCTAAAAATCTCCAATAGCACTAAGTGAACGACTTTCTTACAGCAGACGCACTGTTTTGTCAATGTGGCGCTTAGCACAACGTGGGTTGACCGCGTAAGGTTGATGCTTCGTTAGTAAGAAAAAAAACACGTCATGTAGATGTGTGGAGCCCATACTGCGTAAAGCCGCTGTATAGAGCTACAATGTTTGCACGTTAGGTGGCATACGCTATGCGGTGTCCCCTCCTTCCCACCTAGCTTGCACTATGCTCGCGTATACGTTCTAGTGAACGCTCAAGTGATCGTCCTCTGTCTTCTGTCTTTTCAACTTCCCTTTCCCTCTTAGCACCCGCAGCTTTGTGGCCGGACGAGGGAATGGGGAGCATTTTCGTTCCATGGACAGTTGACAGCTTTGTTTGCTTTTGTTTCCGTGTCAGGAAGGCAACGCTAAGCATCTTCCCTTACTGAATGTTAGCATTTATAGTCATTCTGCACGGAAAGCACACTTGCATTACTCTACTTTGCTGTATCGGGAAGAAGATTTACTTCGACGTCTTCACTTGGTCCGAAAAAATGCGAGTGTACCATACTGAATGGGTGCGTACGTTACGTAATCCCTTATAAATGTTCCATGGAAATGTGCGTTTGCGAGACGTTCCGTAGTGATAGACCGAGCACGAATGCTGTCAGCTGCTTGATGTAAAGAAAATTTAAAGAGTAAGACATTTAGTTTCCTCCTCAGTGCTTCCCACTGCAGAGCTCTTGCCTTTGTCAGCTGGCATGTTTTTCATCGTGATCACAGTTAGCGCAAGTGATATTAGCGCCACAGAGGCGATAAAAAATAACTCTTCAGCGCAACATCAGTTCTGGCCCTTCGTACTTTTGCTCAGTCCTCCTATGCCCATGGGACGCCTTAGGGAAAGCTCATTACTCATGTTGTAATTGACTTGTCTACATCCCAGCGAGTCATGCATAGTGCAACTATAAGTGTCCTACCGTCAGCTCGACTAACGAGTTAGCGAGTTGGCTTCACGTGATGCGCTGTCAAGATAGCGACCATGTATATGTGCAGCCTGTAATTTACCTGCGTCATTCATAAATGTATGCATTGTTCTCGTCCGGCGGAGGCCTGCCTTGTCATGCGTTTTAAATGCGAATGCATTTCATAGTCGGGCTATGTCAGGCATCCGGCGTTTTGCGGCGTTGGCGTTGTCCGCGGAGGAGGAGGAGGAGGTTAGGTTGAGGAGGTGAGCGCCGGCAGGTGTTAGATGTGAAGCATCTTATGGCGAAGCTTAATCCGGTGGTGGTGGTAGCGTGACCACCCTTACTGCGCATGCGCAAACCCTTTCAAAAAAAATTAATAAAAAAACCTCCTCTCTCTCTCTCCTCTAGGCATCCCTCCCCGTGGCAACCATACCTTCACTGCGCATACGCCTCCCCTCCTCTCTCCCCTGCTACGCTCCCCCCCTCTCTCCATCCCTGCCCGCGGCGTCCACACTCCCACTACGCATGCGCGTCCCACCTCTGTCTCCTCTCCTACGCTCCCCCCCTCTCTTCTCTAGGCATCTCTGCCCGCAGCGTCCACACTCCCACTGCGCATGCGCCCCCCCTCTCTCCTCTCCTTGGCTCCCCCCCCCTCTCTCGCCTCGTGACGCCGCACAGGACAGCGTCTGCTAGCGAGTTTCTTGGTCTAAAAAACCGACTGCTCGCGCTGCACAAACGTTCGCTGGCCACCCCGTATATATGGCAATGGATCTTGACCTCCAAGGTGGTGCCGGTGGGAGATTTCTCCTGTGCGTTGTTGAACAATAAAAATTCGCAGTGTGCGCGTTAACTAAAAGAAAAGCGGACTGCGAGTCTCTGTGTCCAGTCAGTCTTCTGTCTCTCATTGCACATTAGCAGCGATTGGCATGTTCCAGTAGGAAACACCGCTCCATCGCTGCGTGCTTTACATCCCCAGTTTTAAATGCGAATGCATTTCTTAGTCAGGGCTATGTCAGGCATCCGGCGTTGGCGTTGTCCGCGGCGGCCTCGGCGAGGATGTTATAGTGAGTGGAGAGGAGGAGCGCGCTCTGGTGCGTGAGGGCGCTCGCATCGCGGGAGCTCGGCGGAGACTATATATGAAAAAAAAAATTAAAAAAAAGAAAAAAAAGGAAAAAAGAACAAAAAATTAAAAAAAATAAACAAAAAAGAAACTGAAAAAAACAAAAAAAAAAACAGGCTGCGCCGTGCTCCCGACTTTCCGGGCTGCAGAAATTAGGCGCCTTTTTCCTTCTTCGAACCACAACCACCATATATAAATGGAGTGAAGCGCGCGCGAAATGCATTCGCATTTCCTCACGATTCCCTTCGGGGAGGTGGGGGCATTTTTTTTATTTTTTGAAGTTTTTTTTTTATTCAGGTAATAAATCGAATAAATGTTGGGGTGTGTAATTGATAGGGTCGTGTAATCGCACGCTCGTTATTAGAGCATATAAACGCAGTTACTGTGATAATTTTATTGCATTTGGTGTAGGCGGCACAATGACTTCGCGAATCTTCAGCGCCCAGCGTCTGACGCCCCGAAGCTTCAACAACAGCGCTTTATCCCTTGCAGGACTAACAAGTGCGTCTACGCTGAAAACATTTCTACTACAGTGGTACTCTAACGTCAAAGGCCAGTGGTGCTGTATTTATTAATGGAACTCTCTCTTGACTGCATAACAAACATTTCGTACATCATAGTGAAAGTGAACTAGTAGCGCCTTCGCTCGAGGCTGCATACGTGGAAACATTTTGTTTTTCGAATTGCTTTTTTTTGGCGAATGGACATGAGTAAGCGCTTGCGCAAAATTGAACCTAATTAAGTGTCAACACTGTGATGTGCATATACTTGTACGTGTTCACCGCGAGTCGTTTTTACCAAGCTGAAACCCTTAAAACGTTATCGCTAAGCGCGACCCAATCTAGTGAAGCTTTCATTAATACTATATCCTAGTTTACACAACAATGGCTGTATTCGAAGAGCATGCACAATGCATATAGTAAGTAAATTTTGGAAAAGCCGGCGGATGCTATCCACCTTTAAAATTTCGGTGACTAACGACTCCTAACCGATATTGATATGCAGTATGGGCAACTGGCTTTTAATACTCACAAGCTGGCCAGGACAGAGTATAATCCATTGGCTGATCGTTTCACTGCCGCCAGCACAGCGAAGCTATTTTAATCGGTTATTTAATCATTAACTGCGACTTTAAGAGTCCATTGGCAAGAATGAGACGTGGCTCTCGCAGAATCCATAGAATACAAGAAACACTTGTATTTGTGAAAATTATTTGCTTAGTTATTGGGTTTCGTTTTTAGCTAGGTTAAGTTCCCGATTTAAAAATCGTATATTAATTTTCCCGCGTGCTGGTGTGTTTCCAGTCTATTTATCTAGCATTGCTTCCTACATATCTAATGGATGTGTACTGCAGTGGTACCCATTGCTGTGGGAGCAACCTAAAGTGCTATATCCCCTTCAGGCGCGAATTATGATGCACTGTCTAATAGCACCAAACGTTGACGCAACGTTTCCGCAACGTTGAGAAAGGTTGTGGATAACGTTGTGGCAACATTGCGCCTGCAAGTGTCTAAATTTCGCACAACATAATTATAAGTCACTGGAATCTTACATTAAAAAAAAGTAATATTTTTTGCGAGTTTTGCTAATTAATCCCACTTAGCGTTTATTTAGATGTTTATTTATCCTGTAGCCAGTAATGTTCAATTTTTACACCAAACAAGGAAATCTTACTCCGAATATGCACATGCAATTTGTTTTGGGTTGTGTTCATTTCAAGCAAAGAAAAACAATACTTGTGACGTTGGGCCTGGAACCGGTCACGTCGAGCGACCCGTCGAACGTCGCAGTGACCTTCACCAAAGTAATGGCTTCACCAAAGTAATACGCTGTACACAGATGTTTAGTCATGGCGCGTTGACTACGCAGAAGGTTCAATTTATCCTATGCAGAATTTGTCTTGCCGTTTCTTTCCAACTAGTCCGAGGAACTGGCAAAAACAACTTGCGTCCTCATATGTGGACGGTGCCCTTCGAGGGGATATTACTAGTCTTTTTAACGACGCCATATCTGGCACTAGCTTCATGTTGTTCGTGTTAATTTGCATAGTTTGTATTGTTCTTGTGTCTTTGGTTTTGTGGAGTCAATGTAGTTTTCAACTGAATGATTTGTCGTGTCGAGGAAGTATTTTCATCGCTGTTACCCCTCAGCGTAGCCAAGGGGCGGGGGATGGGTTTTCATAGCCGCCCCCCTCCCCTAATTTTTCAATTTTGCATGTGTATATATAAAGGCATACATGAAAACGCACGCACGAACCTATTATACTGTGGTAGAACTCCCGCCCCCCTCGCTCTTCTCCCGGACAAAATTCTGGTTTCGCAACTGCTTGTTCTCTCTAAATTTTCGCATCTTTCTATTAATTGTTTGGTTTTTACGAGATGGTTTTCCCTAACAGTATGTGGCCGTACCTTGGAGCCCTCTTAAAGCTCAGCATTCTTGGTCCATTTCTTGCAATTTTTGTGATGTCAATTTCTTGAGTATTGGTCATCGTCTATAATTGGGCATATGCACCTTCAGGTGAAGAAAGGAATATTTTGATGCTCACTATATATTCTAGTTATTTAGCATGTCTGAGTTATAAACTATTGCTTCTCTACGAATCGTTGTTGTTTACTTTTCATCGTAATAACTTTACATTTTTTTAGCATGTAATATGTCTAAAACCTCTACAACCCTATTGCAAAAACCAGCGCCCCCAGCGTGATACCAGTACGTTTTTTGGCGCTGGATCGCACTGGGAACACTGGTACACGCTGGGATTCACTGGCACTTCGGTGAGCGCACTGGGAAAGAGCTGGGTCGCACTGGTAGGGGCGCTGGCTTGGCCGCTGTGACGCTGGCGCGTACTGGGAAGCGCTGGAAACGCTGGAATTTTCACTGGAGTGCGCTGGTGCACACTGGAGCCTGCACTGTTTCTTCCAATGCGGCATGCAAGTTTCTGTAGTGTATGCGGCGGAATGTTTCGGTATGTTTGAATATAGAATGTTTGATTCGATGGTACCAATGGATGCTACTCTAACAGGCAGGCCCGTAGCCAAACAATGTTTTCGGGGGGGGGGGGGGGGGGGGGGCACTTGTTGAAAGCCTTGAAAAACACCGATCTTTATTATTTTTCCTCGGTAAACACCCCCCTTCCATCCGAATTTCGAGGGGGAGGCCCGGGCCCCCTAGCCCCCCCTCCCTTGGCCAGGGGCCTGCTTACAGGTCCCAAACACTTTCACAACTTCTAGCTTGGCAGAGAAAGAGAATAAATGATAAGCGCAAGACATTATGTGATATATATGCGAAATCACCGTCATTTTTATTTTTCCATTTTGGAATGCAGAAAAAAATGCGTCAATAACACAAAGGAGCCAACGCTGATTATTTTGCTTGATTATTTTTCTTCTTATTCACGCAGATTCAATAACGGCGTTAATTCTTGCGGAGCACGTAGCAGCGATGAATGCACGTTTTGTGCATGCGCCACACATATACCAGTCTGGCATCAGGGATTGGTTGTTGTAATGATTCCATTTTGCAGTGTTTATAAGTCTGGAGGCGCCGGTCCTACCAGAAACAGCAAATCGTTACATCGCCGCACAGTTGGCGAGAAGCAATTCAGCTCTGGCTTCGCAACCTCACCCAACGGAGGCCAGAAAAACAGCCGCCGTTCGATATCACCACACCGGAAACGCATCTCTGGCACTGTTTGCCCTTCCACTTACTTCCGCTGAACTTTAGTTAACCATTAGAAAGGTTCCGAAGCTTGAATGCAGAAACTTAAACCATCGCAACTGCGCTGCGCCGAGACCGGTCCTACCCAGCGAGACTCCCAGCGAGCGTTAGGCCTAGTGTGCCGGCCGTGTCCGTCTACATGTTACCGGCGCTTCGCGCGCTTTAAGTACACGCAATTCTAAAGCGTAAGAATGACTGTAAAGTACAGTTTGGACATTCGTTAACCTAAATTAACCATTTTTCCTTGTGTACGGTGTCCGCACAAGGAGCGACGACCACCGAAGCGACGCGCTTTCAGCAACGCGCACAAGCTGTAACCGAAAGCTGCCGGCCGCGCTAGCCGGTACTTCTCGTGACTCTTATGTAAGAACGCATAATTTTCAGTCGGTAATTTGGTACGCCTTAGTGAACTAACATAGTGACATACTCCTTTACCGAATTGTATCTTTATTTAGTTAGGCGGTTTCTTAGTTATAGGTATCGATAGAACTGCAAATCTGTACACTGGCACGCCCGCTGTACTGGCGTATCGTCGCTTGCGCGATAACACTACTCAATACTCAATCATGTACGCACCTGTTTATCTAACTAGTCATCATAAAACCTCTGTAAATGTTGACCAGTAGCAAGAGCGAGAAACGGCCATTAAAAAAAATCGGCAGTAACAGCCAGCAAACAGTGCCTGCTCTACGTGTATTTCATATTTTTCGTAGTTAACATGTGAATTCTTAAAGAAACTTAGCGCTCTTGCCATTATCGGCATGTCATTCGGTACCGGCCGACGTTCGGTTGTCTAATAAAGACGCAGTTGTTATTTGGAAAGGAAGATCGCGTCTATCGTGACTGTGCGACATGTAAACATGAAGTTGAACCATGTGTTTGTTGGTTAAATAGTTGTTTTACGCGCAGTTCAGCATGTTCCGACGTGGCGTAGTGGGTAGAACCCTGAGTTCGGAATCGGGAGGTGGCAAGTTCGAATCCTGCTGACGGAGACTTTTTTTTTTTCATATGGCTTTTTTTTCTTTTTTTTTTATTGCGTTAATGCGTTCCATATCACTTCTTGCACTAATATATTTATTTATGGCACATAGGCACCGCTATTTCAACGCTGTAGAGCCGTATTGCGCGGGAGTACCAGCGCCTCCCAGTAAAATGCCGCTCCAGCGTCCCAGTATCCAGCGCGATACTGGGCCCATAATCCGGCATGGCACTGGACGCTGGTACCCAGCGGCGCTGGGTTTTGCAATAGGGAATTGTTACCTTTTCACTAAAATAGTGCTTTTTCGTAATGTTTGGATTACGTGTCCTCTACGCACAACAGCTATGGCCTGGTGACTTGCCAAAACAGATGTCAAAACGGACGTCAACGAATGTCATTCTCGTTTTGATAGTCAGCATTGTTGCTGAATTGAAGAGGAATCAGTTTCGAATAAGTTTTGTGAACATATGTACTAATTATGCTGCTTGGTGGAGAACACGTAAGGCTCGGGCATGACATCTGCTGAATGCTGCACGCGAGAAAATGTGTGTTAAAGACATGGGCGGCCGGAGTTGTCCCAGTTCAAGGGGGGGTGGGCAGCAAAGTTGAGGCATTGTGACAAATTGTTTTCATGCTACCAAGAATTTAAAATTTTGCTCGTGGTCGTCCTGGAACAAGCATTTAATTGAGTATTAATACATAATTTTACTTTATTTCGTTTTAGCTGCATGTTAAGCATCAATCTATCAATGACCCATCAACCTATCGATGGCGCACGGCCGAAATTTGGCTCCCCCTACAAACTTCTCAAAAGGGAAGACGCAATGCCCCTCCGTAGAATTCAAACGGAGGGATATCCAAATTTATTGCGCAAACCTTTTTAAACTTTCTATGGGCGCGATTGTCGATGGTGTCACGACTTGCCACAGACCCTCTATCAGGGATACTTTGAAGACTACTTGGGTCATACCGAATACTCGACTTGCTGCGCAAGCAGAAAGAAATAAGAAGGAAGACAAAAAGGAGCACAGGACACGCTGCGCTGCTCTTTCCTGTCTTTTTATTTTTCTACTATTCTCTTTATTTCCCACTTCCCCTTCCCCTTCCCCTTGGGCTGCAGAAATAAGCGTCATTTCCTTAACAAACCACTACTACTACTACTCCTTTGTTTCTGCTTGCGCAGCAACTCGAGATTCTTATCAGGGGAGTAGGCAGAAACTTTTTTTCGGGGTTGGGGAGGGGGGGCACCACCTTGATCTGAAGTGGGGGGCTGGGCAGGCAGATGTGTTCCAGGGTCATTTTGTGCTCTCTATAACATGGCAACAAAAATCTGGGTGGTGGGGGGGGGGGGGGGAGGAAAGGATGGGTCACTGGCCCGGTGTGCCATCCCTGGCTGCGCCACTGCCCTGTATGAAATCTCTTGGGTTTGTAAAGGTCGAAAAACTTGAATTGCTTACAGTACAAGTATAAAATAGAAAATACATTGGAGCAGTGGCAGGCGCTCTTCGCTATCTTGGACCAGGAGGTGCAACTAGCGCTTTAGGGCCACGTCCAGCCGGCGGCAGAAGCCAGTGGAGCCTTTGACATGGGGCCCAACCTATCTAGCTCCTAAACTCATTACCGTTCCATCAATAGCAGCTATTCTTCTTTCATTGACGACCTAAGGGGGCTATGAGCAGTATGTCAAAATTATAGGAGGGTGGCCTGTCCCCCTGGCGCTTTTTCTGCTTTCTGGTTAACGAAGCGCTTTAACCAGCTTTTCGATAATGTTTTCAAAATATGTTGAATATGTATTTAGAAATCTTTGCGAATGGGATTATTGGAATAACCCTCCGAACCGCTGTCTGGACGCGCTTTGCCAGGGCGTTTCAAAGATGTTTTGCGCATGGACTAAAACAGGTAAAGAAGCCAGGCATTAGCCTAGATGCACGAAGTCTTCTGAAGTAAGGATGTCCTACCAGGTTTCTTATTTACGAACTCATGAATGTCTCGGATAAAATTTCGGGAAACTTAATGTAACCTTTCTGCGATTCCGGGGCTAGCCAATGTGCACGTGAAATCGCGACAATACGCTAAAGACAATTATTAATACTTGTTAATATAACAATTAACTCAACATAGGCCAACTGTGTGACAAATTAATATTCGCGGTGCAGCAAACAAAATACCACAGCAAGAATAAAGCCTGTAAAGCACGTCCCTTTGATCAATGCATATAAATATACTCACATAATATAGCTTCGATTTGATATGACCGTTCCAAAAGTTTTCTTTTAAAAGATATGCCGAAGGGTTCAATAAGCTTACCTGCGTAGAACGACGCACGTCCAAAGCACTTGTTTTAGGAAGTTTGCGTGCCGCTCTTACCACGTATCACTACGCTGAAAAATCTTAAAGCTTGAAAGCTGCCCTGCCTGTGTCGAATTAGCCTATATTGTTTCATCAGCGCCTTGCATCCGCCAGATTTAGACACGCGTCGCTCTTATCGTCTCTAAGTGTACCGTGTGACTTTGATGGGTCAAACAGGCATTACCGATCTCGAATCATGCGCGTCAGCCTCACCTGAGCTCGTGCGATTTCGAACTGAACGTGTGTCTACTCTCTCATTTCGTTGTTTTAGTAGCAGCCCAGTTGGACATTGAGTATGGCTTTGTCATGCGCGAAGTATAAAGAAAACGAAAGAAAAACGGTATCACTATTGTAGTAATAACTTTTGTAGTGCCACTCTTGCAAGCTTGATCTGTGCGAAATCGACCGAACTCTATTACCGGTTCTCCAGACAACGCCGCTCAACTGATCAAAGCTGTCACGGCTGACGTTTGTGACGTGGTTGTAAATTAAACTCGACTGCATTAGCATCACAATTAATGCATCCATCAAGTGAGATATGAGTGGCTTTTGAACAATTCCTATCAAAGCCCGTTCCTTTCTAACTAATTTGCCAGGCAGAATCAAAGTTTTTCATAAAGTGAGGCACTGTTATGTCGCAGCGCATGCACCAGAAAAAAAAAGGAAAATGGAGCCATCAAACGAACACAAGTGCAACTTCCGGCATGTTTGTGCGGGCCACACAGTTTATGTTCGAGTCTGATTTTTTAGTGCAACTATGCTAAAAAACTTGAACTCAGGTATTGCAAAACTGCTAGAAATATTGCGCACAATGATCTATTAGGCTTATTGTGTAATTGCATATGTTACTGTATTTTCTAAGCTAATAGAGCTAATGACTTGGAGTAGAGTGCCTTCGCGAGAGTGCGTCACACTGTTCGCAGTGCACTTATCCTGAATTTGCTTCTAAAAGGCGATTAACACAGAACTCTTCCCGATCTCACGGTATTATTTTACGAACATAAGTTCTTTTGGGCGCGCGGCTGGTCAAAACACGGCTTTCTGCCGACTTCGTCACCGTGTCCCGCGATGTCACGAAAGCGTGAAAACGCCTCGGCTCGTAATGACATAAACACAATAATGATGCTTATTCATCTTAGCAAAATTACTTTTAATTGGGCTGCCAAGTTGTGGCAGCAACGAAACATTTCTACTGGCCCATTTGATTGGCGCTAATGTTCGGAACTACCAGAGAGGAGGAATAATGCACACATGTGCATGGATACACAGAAAAATCGCGCGAAAAAATTCCGACAAACATGCGCCATACTTACCCAAACACGTCAACTTACGTGTTTCAAGTGACTTGTGCCCGGTGAGCGGGCGAGTAATGGAGCTATCCGCGTAGCTTGGCATTTCATGAACGCGCACGTGCGCGAATGATCACGTACACATGTACATCACCCGAGACACTCAAAACAAGCCCATCATAGCTGAATTGCACAGTATAATTATTAGCTTCGCAAGACTATGCGACCAAAGGAATGCGCGGCTGAATGCATCGACTCAACAACATGAACGCGTAATTTTAAAGTGTGGTCGCGAATAATTTGAAAATTGATAGCTGATCCCTGCCTTACAGGGAATCGTTCACAGCACAAAAGATAAACGCAGCTTGATAGAAGCAGTTGAAGCTTTGTACGACGATTACAAATAAAATTTGCATAGTGATTTTAACTATTGGGCCGGCCTGCAAGCCTTTGACGTGTGCGCCTTGACGATAGGGCCTAGTGCCACACCTTCTCCACCCACACGAGTAACGCTGGCGACCATCGCCGACCTCTTGTTGTAGTTGTCACTGTCGTAGCATCTGGACGCAGCGGATATCAGTACTGCAGTCATAGACACGGGAAAACTCAAGCCGCGAACCCTGAGTGGTATTTCGTAAATTGTTTCGTAATGTAGCTAGCTCTTAGCTGCCGCGAAAAGCGTGCACCATTACAGGGCAAGCGACCGCTCTGTGTCATGACTTGGCGCGCAGCGTCCTGTTGGCGGGCGGCTTTGACGAGAGTAAGAGCGTTATGGTGCTACTCGAAAGTGCCTGTGGCAGAGTGGTAGATAGCGACACGCTCACTTTCGCAAAAGTGCCAAGCACAGTTCGTAGCGTGCACTGGCAATGCGCGAATAATCTGTGCTTCCCGCTGGCGTCTCTTCAGCTGGTGCAATCAAGCAATTATTTTTAGACCTTCTTGTGGTGCACAGCGTTCACCGTGGCATTCATCACTCAGCACTCTGCGTTTCTGTGGCAGTGGACGTAGTAGAAACATTAATTGTTGCCACTTTAGGCGAAGCAGTAGGTGATGTGTAACAACTGCAGCCGTACGTTTACACTGTATTCCTAAAGCCAGCAGCTGTCATTATCTAGAGATTGCATGTGGTAAAAAAAAATTACACCATCTTCCCAAAGGGAACCCTGATGGGATGCGAAGCAGCAGCGTTGCGCACGGGTGGCGTCACGGGTTGAACGGCGCTAACGCGGGTGCTGCGGTGAGCGCTGGAAGATTCGTTTGAAGCGATGCCTGGCGTAGGTCTTGTCGTTTCTTCAGAGTGGACACGGGCGCTGGACCGGAGCTGGCGCGCGTTTCGCCTTGACTACCACGGCCTTGTGATCGGTGAAGTGCACACTGAGAGGTTCCTGCAGACATTCGACGTCGAAGTTGGCAAAGACCAGATCGATGCACGTTCCCCTTATCGTGGTGGGTAGTTTCCGTTCCGCCGACACGCACTTCAGCGAGTGCACGTCACGCATGTAATCGACGAGCCATTCTCATCCTCCTCCGCTGACGTCAACGTTGAAGTCTCCCCCGACTATAAGAGGCGCGCGTCGACACGCCTCGCCGCAATCAGTCAGCGTCTCCTCGAGACAGCGCTCGAGGCGAGCGCGCGGCAGGCGAGGGAGAGAGTGACGTCACGCTCCCCTCGCAGTGCGCGCTGCTGCGGCGTGACCTACTTGGCACCGCTCCAACACCTGCGGCGAGGGGAGCGCGTTGCGGCGCGTTCGTCCGTACGCACGGAGGGAGGGACAGCGTTACACAGCCTAGTCAAGTAGCTGCTTCTCATCTAAAAATTAAGGTAGCTTCGCATTAAACATGCGTGAAGGAAGGGCGGATCTCGGTGACCTGCCTTGTTTCTCTTTACTTTTCACTTTTTTAGGGACGAAGCTCCTTAGGATCTAGCCTTGTATTCCGTTGTGGTCATGGTATAGAACCGTTGCTATAGTCGAAACAAATATGAGACACACACACACACAAAAAAAAAAGATTTTACAATAGACCTCAACGTAGACATAGGTGAATTATAAGGTAAGAGATCGCTGACCCCGGCGAAAATAACCTATTGAGAAGGGTATTGATGAGTGGATCGCTGCTAAAATGTGCCTAGATGTTGAGGCTTCTCAAGGATACTTGTAACAGAAAGGCACACGTCGAACACTATATGTCCCAAGAAATTACGCATATTTAAATGTCGTCTCGCCACCAGTAAGATGGCGAGTTATTGGATTCACTTTCTAGGCATATCCTCCACTCCAGCAATTTTCTAAATCCTCCTTGAATTGCCTAAGACGACTGAAAGGAGAAATAATTTGACATTGCTGTATACACTTTATGTCACTCAATGTACATTATATGGGGCAACGCTCGGTAACGTACGGTTACTCACCGATACGATACCTAGAGCTTCGCCCACTCGTCATGATTCACTTCGTGGAGATGCGTGGATTTTTAAGGCGAAAGCCTTTAATGTCTCATGCTCACGTCCGTCCGGTGTCCGTCCGTGCCGGTGTCCGTCCGGCGTCCGGTGTCCGTCCGTCCGGATGTCCGTCCGTCCGTCCGTTTGGATGTCCGTCCGTCCTCCGTCCGTCCGGATGTCCGTCCGTCCGTCCGGATGTCCGTCTGTCCGGATGTCCGTCCGTCCGTCCGTCCTCCGCATGTCCATCTGTGCCGTCCGTCCGTCCGGATGTCCGTCTGTCCGTCCGGATGTCCGTCTGTCCATCCGCCATCCGGATGTCCGTCTGTCCGTCCGTCCGTCCGGATGTCCGTCCGTCCGTCCGTTTGGATGTCCGTCCGTCCGTCCGTCCGGATGTCCGTCCGTCCGTCCGTCCAGATGTCCGTCCGTCCGTGCGTCCGGATGTCCGTCCGTCCGGATGTCCGTCTGTCCGTCCGTCCGGTCTTTCCGTCCGTCTTTCCGTCAGTGGAATGGCCACATGCTTTCGCCAACACACTTTGGAATGTACAAAGTGTGCTTCAATTGTTAAGGCGAAAGCCTTTAATGTCTCATGCTCACGTCCGTCCGGTGTCCGTCCATCCGGTGTCCGTCCGGCGTCCGGCGTCCATCCGTCCGGTGTCCGTCCGTCCGTCCGGATGTCCCTGTGTCCGTCCGTCCGTCCTATGTCCGTCCGTCCGTCCATCCATCCGGATGTCCGTCTGTCCGTCCGTCCGTCCGGATGTCCGTCTGTCCGTCCGTCCGGATGTCCGTCCGTCCGGATGTCCGTCTGTCCGGCCGTCTGTCCGGATGTCCATCTGTCCGGATGTCCGTCCGTCCGGATGTCCGTCCGTCCGTCCAGATGTCCGTCCGTCCGGATGTCCGTGCGTCCGTCCGTCCGGATGTCCGTCTGTCCGTCCGTCCGTCCGGATGTCCGTCCGTCCGTCCGTTTGGATGTCCGTCCGTCGGTCCGTCCGGATGTCCGTCTGTCCGTCCGTCCGTCCGTGCGGATGTCCGTCCGTCCGTGCATCCGGATGTCCGTTTGTCCGTCCATCCATCCGGATGTCCGTCTGTCTGTCCATCCGTCCGTTTGGATGTCCGTCCGTCCGTCCGGATGTCCGTCTGTCCGTCCGTCCTTCTGTCCGTCCGTCGGTCTTTCCGTCCGTCTTTTCGTCAGTGGAATGGCCACACGCTTTCGCCGAACGCACTTTGGAATGTACAAAGTGTCCTTCAATTTTTTGTTTCTCTCTTTGTCTTTTCATCTTCCTCTGTATTTTCGATATCTTTTTGTGTGTCTTTTTTCTATGCAGGTCTGTCTCTCTGACTATAAACGGCTCACACGTGATTTTACTGTAACCTCCCAGCTTGTAATGAGATAATGGGCTACGTGACGCCAACAGGCAAAAAATGCTTCACACTCGCCGTATTAACTACCGGCAGCGCTAACTGACGCTCCCACGTAGTGTGCCTCGATTCGTGCGCGCATCGAGGAACCCTACCCCCACGGTTAAATGTACATATATACCCTATAAAGTGGACGGAGGAATGACCGCCGCCGTAGCTCAGTTGGTAGAGCATTGATCGCGTTATTCGAAGGTCACGGGTTCGGTCCTTGCCGGCGGCAAGTTATCTTTTCGTCCACTTCTTTTTCTCCACATTTAAATTACAGTTACTTCTCATAACATTCCCTATACTTTCCTTGGCATCATTCTTTGTTAGTTCTCATTAAAGGCTAAACATCGAATATTTATTTCTTGTGGCATATAGTGAATGACAGTATTTGTATATGGAGTGGTTAGATAGACTGCCGTGTATCTACGGCAGGGGTCTGAAACTCACCTCAGCTAGCGGGTTGCAGTCACCAGGCCTAGTCGCACAAGGGCCGGGACAGTAAAGATAGAAGAAGGGGGGGGGGGGGGGCATACGTAGACAGTGCAAAATGTCAACTACTATTTAAGGAGCTTTTCCCGTACCTTATATAGTATCGATCATTTTTGAAGGGTATCCGGCAACAGGATTCGAAAAAAAAAAACAACCTGGATTATGATCCCCGGAATAACACAAATATGGATGCTAATTCTGAAATGTACTTTTATTTCACAGTCATGTTGCAAGACACGTGACCGCATGGACGGCCTCACGAAAAAAATTACTTGAGACCAGTCATGTTTTTGTAGGCCAAGAACGTACTCATCAAGAAGCTTTTGTGTTGGGCCGCGGCGGGCCGCAAGCGACAGGTCGGCGGGCCTCGGGCTGCGTGTTTGAGACTCCTGGTCTGCGGCACTTGAAAATTTGTCAATATGTTTAAAATTATTGACGAAGTCTGCTCGTCTCAAGAATGTTATATTAGAGCACAGCTTGGGGATTTACGTGAAAAAGCCACGATTTGGTAATGACGGTCACGCGATAATCCGCACTAGTTTTGGCCTGTCTTGCCAACCAATTTCTGGAAAATGCCCTACACCGTGCTGCCGCTGGCAGTGGCACCGGGTTCTCCACAAGCTCATGTTTTTCGACTCCACTGCCAGATGGCGTCCATATCTCACGCAGCGCCTGCTCTATTTTATCAATGCCGGCCAGATGCGGCTGATTAAACATAGAGGAGGCGCTATCTGAGGCAAGGCAAAACATTGCAGTACGGCCCGGCAGAAGACTATCGTCTTCTGCCGGGTCGTACTACAATGAAGAGATTTGCAGCGAAGCACGCAGATACGCGGCTAATTTTTTTCTGATTACACTCTCCCCGTGCGAATGGAAAGGCCTGAGCCGGCCTGCGCAGCTCTAGCAACGGTGCGTTGCCGGAGCCAATCTTGGAGGCCACGAGTACTGCATCATGACAGTAACCCGCGCATATTGCGAGTGTTCCGGTAGTCTCAGCACGGAGAATGCTTTCGCTGAAATATTGTACGGATATTCTATGGTCGGGGAAATTCGGCCTGAACGGTTATTCGATTCGGTGGCATCAGTTCATTCGCCTTTCGCGTCAGCATGTGACGCCTCGCCGCCTGCGTAGCGCCGCTTCCAAAGGGATTAACAGTGATTATCCGCAGCCTACTGGCACCGTCCACTGACCAGAGGAAGCTGCCGTCATAGCTGCGTTGCTCGCACTGCCCCATCCCAAGTTCGCTGACATTGGCCGTTAGGGGCACGCAGAAAATAGACGCGAGCACGTGTTCCCCGTGTAGCACGGCCACAATCCGCCCGCTCAGGAGACGCGCTCATCGCGTTCCATTTTGACCGACCCCGTCGCATTATTGCTTTTTTTATTCGCTAGGCTTTGCATTCTGGCGCTGCAGTTAGAATACCGCCTCGTGCACCGGTATGGTGGCGCCACCGCTCGGCTCCCCTAGCAACTAGTGCGTCGAAAAGTGGTAGCACCCTCTCCCAAGCACCCATAGGATCCCATGCATTTTGAACGAAGATCACGCATCTGTTGTTCAAAAACAAACGAGCGCCATCTCTCGAAAATATTTCACACCAAAGACTACATCCTTCGCCTCGCTTCCACCGCCTTAGCATCATCCAAGTGAACCCCTCTCTCCACTACTTTTATTTTGTCGGTTGCCGTGGGAGGGCGTGCTATGCAGGCGGCAGCGGCATCGCACCCAACAAGACCGGCTGGGCTCGTCTCCTTCGTCGCAGTCGCGTCTTCCTTGCACATTGCAACGTTAAAATTGTGTAAAGGTCATGGCCACACGTCGGACGATAAGCCGTGATTTTTGCTCAGCTGCCATCGCATCAACGGCAATGCTTCACTTGCGTCAGACATGCACTTATGTTCGTTGGTCGCAGTGCAAGATGGCCTCCTACAAGACGGCGTTTTTCCTTGACAGTCAGCTATATGTGTAGTTATCGGCGTCGCGGCAGTTTGATGACCCGAGGAGGGGAACTGGTGCTACATTGTGGTAACCGCCGGTACGACGGCAACCCTTACGACATTACTGTACGCCCACGATTGTGCTACAGTTGAAACACCATGCTTGGCCTTGCGCGTCTACTTGATACCACTGTGCGATAACAAGTGCGTTGTTATCGTGGTTGCGTTCGTTAATATTGAATTGCAATTGGAATACCGTTTTTACAAAGGTGAGTGAGGCTGTAAGTAGTCGCCCTTCTATATGCTTGGTAGTCCACGAACATTACTTCTAGAATCGCATGTCATGTGCATTTTCACGTACCAAAGGAGAATTTAGCATACGATGTATAACTACTACATGCGTGCGCATTTCCTATATAAATCTGGGCAATTTCCACGCGTGCGCATTTCCTATATAAACCTCAGTAATTTCGTGCCTAATTTAAAACGCATTTGATAGAGGATTGCGGCTTCAACGGTGAAAGTGATTAGATTTTCAGAAATACGTGATTGTGTAGCAGTTTCAAGTTTCTCATAATTTTGTGAAATAAAAAAAAAACACTCTGTGAATATTTGTTGCTCATTTGCTCTAGTACTTTCACACATTATTATGCAGCTGTGTGACGCCTGTTACAACGTTGAAGAAATTATCTTTCCGTTTTTTTTGCATAATTACCTGTATAATTAATTGCTGGACGAAGTTGAAAATGTGTGTCTTTTGTGCGTTTCCTAAGCAGGCATACGACCGTGATGTGCATTGTTGTTGTTCTGTTTAGGGTGTTCAATGAAACAAGAAGTCTTTTTTATGTTGCAACTGTTTTTATTTCGTCTGTGTTAACAGGTCACGCAAACAAATTCAACGCATGCACGTTAGGAACGTATGCATTGCATCGCGCGTGCGCACAGCAATAAAAAACGGGCCTGTCATTTTCAAATAAGCAAAATAGAACAACTGACGTAACAAGCGTCATGGCTGTCTAGTGTAGCAGCGTCAGCAGTGCAAATATCAAACCAGATTGAAAATTCAATAAAAAAAAGGCCGGCAGATCCCACGCACTGTGGGAATCGATGTCATGCGAAGCAGCCAGGATAGAGCAAATCATGCTTTACATAATTTGCATGTCATATTTTACATGTTACGACCTGTTATTTGTGTTCGTCATACAGTCACATCGCGATATACCAATTTTGGTGTATGTCAAGCTAGCGAACTTGACGGAAGCGCACCATGAGCGTGGCATGTAAATGGCAGTGTAGATGACATGCATGCCAAGATTTTCATGTTACCACCTGCCACTTATGTTCGTTATATAGTCATGTCACTCAATATCAAATTTGGTGTATGTCAAGCTAACGAAACGGCCGCGAGCGCGCCATGAGCGTGGAATGCAAGTCATGTCGCTCATGACATGTCATGATTTACATATTACCACTAGTCATTTATGTTCGTCATACAGTCAGGTCACTCAATACCAAATTTGGTATATCTCAAGCTAACGAAACGGCCGCGAGCACGCCATGAGCGTGGCATGCAAGTCATGTCGCACATGACAAGTCATGATTTCCATATTTCCACTTGTCATTTATGTTCGTCATACAGTCATGTCACTCAATCCCAAATTTGGTGTATATCAAGCTAACGAAACGGCCGCGAGCGTGCCATGAGCGTGGCATGTAAATCATACTTTTCATGACAAGTAAGTCATGATTTTCATGATATGACCAGGCAATCATGTTCGTCATACAGTCATGTTATGCCATACCAAATTTGGTACAAATCCCATTAACGATACGGCCAGGAGAGCAGAAAGTCGTAGGCGGCTAGATAGATAGATAGATAGATAGATAGATAGATAGATAGATAGATAGATAGATAGATAGATAGATAGATAGATAGATAGATAGATTACGCTCAAAGTCGCCGAAGTTCGCTAAGAAATGCTTCGCATTTAAAAAAAGAAACGGTTAGTAGCGGGCGCTTTGCGCAAGGCTCCTATGAGCCACCCGTATCCGCTTGTCGCCACCGTTCGCCGTTGGTGGCGCCACCTGTACAGCTCAAAGCAGCAGCGCACGAGGCAGATACTCCGTTTCACGCTAAGGTACAACGCTGTGGAAGCTATCGTGGTTTCTCACAGTAGATGCGTTCGCAGCAAGACGGAATGCAAGTATTTTACTCTTTGGTTTCGCATTCTTGTGTTTTACTTGCGGCCCAGAGCGACGCCGTATACATGCGCTCGTGCTCGGCTCGTACGAGCGTTTATACTGACGAAAGCTATACGAGAGACGCGCGTACTCACACATCTTGCTGACCGAACTTCTTGCAGAGCTCCCGAAGCTTTTTAGATGATGTATGAAACGAAGTACAGTGCACTGACACTAAGTATTAAAACGGCTGCAATAGACGCCGCAAAAAGGCAACGACGTCGACGGGCGAATGTCGTTCAAGTGGGCGTTTTGTTCCCTAGAGCGACACGACAGTGGTAAGCGGAATGCCTTCGCGAGTTCACAGCTCAAGCTACAAACTGTGCCTCTTTCGTTCCTGAAGTTCTCTGTGACACCTAGGTTACGCTATGACTAGGGAGCGCACACCTTGCTGTTTCTATCCTGAAACACGAAGCTTTGAAAGAGGGCATGTTGTGCACCAGTGTTAATTAGGTGCATTTTGGCGCCATCTTTGCGCCGGATTCCCCATTTGTTGTGTTCAGGTGTATGACAACTACTACAAACGCTTAATAATTTTCATGGACGTTTGCCGTCGGGATGAAGGTGTGTCCACGAGACGTCAAAGCAGGTGCGTTCGCATCAAGTGATGCTATAGCTGTCACACACCAATTGACATTGCACACGCTTTCGTATCTCAATGTACAGTCAACATTCAACTACTTCTGTGAGGACACGTTTCACTTTTTACCGATTTCTAAATAATTTCTATTTAATAAATATCTGTGATCTTAACTTCTCAATTAATTTATAAAAACAGTCAATTGGTTGTCTATTCCCACAGTTGGTGGAACGCACAGTGTCCAGGCGAACAACAACATTCACGAGCCACCGACTTGGTTTGACGGTCGTTCGTACTCACCTCAATGGTAACACCTTGTGCTGGCTGTTCGTTCGCAAGTAGCAGACATGTTTATTCGCGATGCACTCAACGTCTGGCGCTACCCAGACTTAGCGTTCGCACATCCGTGGCGAAACCACAGCGACAATATTTAAATTCGCTGCAGTCTTTTAACCACAGTTGGCAATATTCCAAGTTGACATAGATTTAATTTCGATGTCATCAGGATATCAGCTAGCGCATTTTCCCTTCAAGAGATTTTTGAACTGTTTGAGGCGATATCGAATTAGTCACTCTTCCAGCATTAACGATGTCTGAATGCGGTCGTGTCTGTCTGTGCCACTCATTTTTATGGCATAATGTCTCGGCTCCGGAAGTCTTTACGTCCTCTTACATTCTTTGGCTTCAGTCCTTCTTTGGCGTTCATGTGTGATGCCTGTTGATTCTTTATTTTCCACAATTCCTTTCTATTCGATGGCACGATTCTGTATTTCCAAGGTGCATGATGCGTTTGTTTTGTTCTTCAGAGCGAGGGCTGTGGCTCTTCGATAGCACACTACAGAACTCCAAACTGTCCTTTTGGCTCATCGTGCTAGATGCCGGCTAGATGGGATCAAGTAAAATCAGCCGTATACCCAGTTTGCAGTTGCATTCATAATGTTCGATAAACTTTATTAGGCCACACAACAAATCATAAGTACACAAAGAAAGCATGTTTATTCATAGCTTTAGAGGTCACATCCCTCGAAGGCTCTTGCGCAGCAGACTAAAATCGGTTTGTCTACTACTCATGAATTCACAAAATGAGTAGATCTCATTTTGATCTGGAAGAGTGACGAACTGTGCGGCCATGCACAAACAAGATCAGTGAAATTGACAAGGTAAGCGAATTCTCTCTGAAAGCTTTGCAAGCATTTCCTCGTTTTGCAATTTTCAGATATTAAACTGAAGTATGTTTTCTGTTGAGAAACTTAACTCTAGCGTTCAGCTGTCATTTATAACCGCTTTCGTGTGAACTACCATTGCAGTCGGCATCTATGCCTAAGTATTTGTAAATCTATCCGACTGATGAAGTAAACATGCTTTCCCGAGTATACGGGTGGTAGCTAAGTACTGTGGGTGGTATGCGTGGTACAGAGAAATTGGTGGTACAAGCCCATCGAGGCCCTGGTGAACACTGTCTCACGTTGCAGGGTATTGAATATCAATCTATGATGTTCAGCTACAACGTCATAATGAAGGTGCGAAGGACTCCCTGTGACCGAAGTGAATATTTCTGCTTTGCCATAAGTGCAGGAAATCATGTTATGCGCTTGCACAGTCACGAATAATATCACTGTAGCTTGGACTCGCACAAATCATCTCGTATAAAGCGCCGTAAGCTAACATCTTTACGGCATATGGCTTTGTCCAGTGATAACGCCATTGCATTCTCTAGCTCGGAGCCGGCAGTTAGAGAATCTTCAGTGTTGGTACTACTAACCTGAGAAGTATGCGGCGTTTGCCCCTCAAAGCCAGATGTGCACAATTCTGCGTCACTGTACACCCACTACAGACTGTCATCATGAGGCGCATGGCCGGTGGCACTGCCTTCGGAGAAAATCGCCAAGCGCATGAGCAGGACTACTTCTTTTAACGCGGAGCTGATCGGCTGCCGCGCTTCCGTTATCTCAGCAAGGCCTCTACAGAATTCTCAAGTCGTATCAGAATATACATGCACTCAGCCTGTATTTCGTATTTCGTAGTTGAGTTGAGAGGCATCTTAAAAGTATCGGTTTGCCTAACTGGGAACCCGGTGTGCAACAGCACATAATCGGGAACTGACGAAACTAATATACCATTAACGAAATCTTTAACAATATATATGGTTCCTAACCGATCTAGAAGCAGCAAACAGCCGTAAAGTATGTTGTGGTTAAGACTAAAACTTTGTCGTGTGTGTGAGCAGCGTGTCCTTTACAAGCTCCTTGTCGTGATGATCCCCATTAGTCGTTGGAGCATACACGGCCTGTAATGTAATGGCACATAGTTATGTTTTGTAAAATGAATGACGCCAAGTTGAGAACACGATACTAACCTGAACTTTCTTCTCACGACAATGCGGGATGATGTTTTTCCAGAAATTCACTGCCGAGTCGTGACACAGATCGTACTGCCATTTTTCGCTCTTCATTTCACCTGAATTACAAATTGCATTGCAAGGTTAAAAAAATTCGGCAGATCCCACGTACCTTGGGAATCGATGTTATGCGAAGCATCCGGAGGTAAGGTGACTGGGTTGTAAATTTTTATTGAGCGAAACGTTATGAAGTGAAGCTAAAGATATGTACAAATGTTGCACGCACAAACATGTTAGAACAGTCGCATATGTTTCATATAACCAGTTGTTTACAGTTGCGTAACGATGCCAACAGAAACATGGGTATTGACCAACACCAGACGCCGTAAGCCGATATGTAGAGCTTGTGCTTGCAAGGATGGTAGCCCTCGATAGTGCTACGTAAACCAACTACAGTGGATGGCGCCTTAAATATACAACTGACGTTAACCCGACATGACTTCTTCGTCATAGGAGTACGTATCTAATCTGTATAAAATTAGATAGCCAGCACTGCAACCACAATATACGTTTCACCAACATTACGCCAGCATAGGGTGTTCTTTCAAAGCAGTTTCGAGACCTGATGTGTCTCGGTGGTACAATGCTTGATTGCCACGCAGAATGCTTGGGTTCGATTCCTGCTGGGACTCCGATTTCTATTCCTTGTATTGCTGACGTCCACGCCACCGATGTCAGTTTCTCTTAACGCTCTCGCATTTAAATTACCGAACGCCTGTCTCGCCATTCCTGGGTAGATATAAATTGTCAAAGTCCTGTGGCGCATACCCGCCTCCCGCGGCCCGTGGTATACGGGTATGAGCCACACGTGTCTGGAGAAATAAGTTTGACGACGTACGCGACGGAATTTTCACGTTATTCATGTCATGACCAGCCAGACATATTCGTCAATACCTCTTACCCTCCCATACAAATTTCGGTCTACCTCAAGTTAAGGAGGCCATCACGAGAGCACCCAGACGTAAGCGGCTAGATATATAGATAGATAGATAGATAGATAGATAGATAGATAGATAGATAGATAGATAGATAGATAGATAGATAGATAGATAGATACGTAGATAGAAACGCAAAAGTGCTTACAGTACGCAAAGAAATGCTTCGCATTTAAAACATGTCAGGCACGAGCATTGGCTCAAGGAATTCATTTTTATCAGTTATTTAATTACAAGCTCTTGGGGCGCAAAAACACTCCAGCTGTCAGCAGATTTTTTCTAACTGCAACCCTGAACTTCTTACCATTCAATGTATTTTTATTCTTCTTTTCTTACAGAGAAACTTCGAAATAGACGTCAATTTTTATCAAAGCTTATAATCCAATATCTTCGCGGTCTTTCACGTAATGCTGCCTTGGAGCCGCACAAAAACAAATCAGGTAACCCCTCTGGAATGTTTTCTTGCGGAGTTGCGCAGTTTCAAGAAGATGTACTTAGCTTGCTGAACTTCAACCTGCAGATTGTCATGATTTTTGGCCTGAAGAACATGTAGTTCGATGTTTTTTAGAAGTAATTAGAATAAGCACATAAGTGTAAACAGTAGTGTACAACAAAAGGTAGTAGTTATATGTGAATATTTCTATCACCTGTGACAGCACTCACAGCAGCACCAATTATAAGTGTGGCAAATATGGCGAAAAAACTGGCCCACAGGTAAGACAGACGAAAGAGGATGAACTGTTCTTCAAGGCTGCATAAAGAAAAAAAGATATTCTGAGCTCTAAACCTTATTGCGCGTGCACACACAATCACGCGTGCTCACCCGATCACCTAAATATCGTTGCAGTAAGACTGATATCGAAGTCTTGTACACAAGGAAAACTCGGATCCAAAAAAAAACTGTTCAGTTCTCCTAAAATTCGTTTTTTTGCGGTTGCAATTATACACCACTTCAGTAATCGAATGGGCACGGAATCTAGTAATATTGTGTCAAGTGCACTTAATGGACAATCTGAATCCATTAGGACGCCTTCTGGACTGGACTTATAAAAATTTCCAGCACACTAACTGAAAATGCCCTGAGCAATTAGATTTTTGGGCAGAAGATTTTCTTGCTGCGTATGAGCTATGCAAGCATTTTCAATGCGCCTATTTTTTGTCTCGGCTTTACTAGTCTGCATGCAAGATAAACACTTTTTCCTTTTAATACAGAAATAATTATATATTAGGCCATTAATCTATACGGTAAGAAAGGAACCGTGTGCTCAGCTACCAGAAGACACAATTCTAGCGTGAAAGCATTGGTGAGATTCGCTCTAACTTACGGAGTTTCCGTGACGAAGAACGTAGCATTTAAAGCAGGAGCAATGCTACTTTGATTCTCAGGGCAGCTGTCAAGTGACACTTCCATTCGGGGAGGTCTTCGTCCACTTTGAATAATTGAAGTGATGTGGCAGAGTTGGTAGAGAACCACTGTAAGTGTTGCCACACCAGCTCCCTGCGCCATGAATATTTAGACGTTTAAAAGAGATGCTCGAAAGCAGGTAGTCAACGCTTCGGTATAAAACATGCAGCTGTGTCAACGCGTAAAAGGCGTAACGTGGATGCTGTTTATCTGCCTACTATGCGCCATTCAAGCTTGGCATTGTCTAAATATTCCATTGCAATATCACTTACATAGACAGTCTGGGCAGGTTTTGCCGTCGCCTTCAAAGAAAACAATTAAGAAAAAAAATGCGACGCGCTCCACCGGGAATTCGAACCTGCGACCCCTCGCTCAGCGTTAGACAGCTCGGCCACGCAACATATGTCCTCCAGCTTACTAATGGCGAGATATTTATATAAACCATTTACCACTGGCGGTACGCAAAGCTCGGAGGTGCTTCAAGGTGTTCACCAGCGAGATGGCGCTGGTGAACAAAGTCGTCGCGGCGCTCGTGTTTCGCAAGAGTTGGGATGCACGCTGCGCGCGTCCGTCCTGTACCTCGCCCTAGAGGACGTGGTCGCTGGTGCTCATGCGCTCACCTCGTGAGGGAGCAGTGTTTTGCGTCTTGTGATTTCACCTCAAAGTTTACGCTGAAGCCATAGGCAGCACCAAGGCAACTTCGCTCGCTTCAGCGGCCATGTTTGCGAAAGGAGCGAGCTGCTAGCTAGAAGAGTCCAGATATGGGCTAGTTGGTGGTGCTTAGTCGACACTTGCAGCTCGCTGCTCAAGCACACAGCAATAACAACTGTGGCAGTTAGTTCGCGCGTGGCCTGTGTATAGCTGGGCGTTCTGTTCGTATGTCCTTTCTGTTTGAGCGGCGCGCTGCATGTGTCAAGCTGTGATAGTTCGCGCTCGTCCTGGGTGTGTGTCCTTCTCGTGCGTTTACGCGCGTCAGCAGCGCGCTGCATGTTTCGAGTTGCTTGCCGCTCTTCGTGGAACATTATATTTTGTTGCTATCGCATTCATTTCTCCGCCCTTGCGTTGAAACTGTAACTTTTTTATGATATTTCCCTTATTGCTTAAGCAGTGTCGTCGGTTCTATATTCCCATTGTCGGCTACATTGTACCGTGCCGGCTGCTTTCTGGTGTTGTCTGGCGCTTAAAATTTGATGTTGGCTCTCTTTACCACATTGGCTACTTTCAAGCTACTTTTTGCCTCATATTTTGGCGCACTTTGCATTTATGCTCTGGCATTCGCACGACTGATTCAGTGATAAGAGCAGCACTCCGCCCGAATTATAAATGAAAACAGGAACCGAACAGTACTGATTATAATATCGTAAAACTACGATACTGAAGTAATTAAACCAGGCCAAGTATTCAGCCTTTCTTGAGTGCAACAGATCTTTTGGCGGACGGATTAAACGCATTTACATTAAATGCGATGTTAACTGACTTCACTCATTGCTTATAGTAATAACTTTGAAATTATTTCTACGCTGGGGCACCTAATGGTTATCGTCCAATATTTGAAGCGACACAGTAATGCAACTTGCTTAGTTCAGGAGCACACACTCTTAAATTAACCCGCTGTTAATGGTCTCTGTCTGTAAGGCACGGTCCTCAATAGCCTTCTTCATTTCCACTATGGTATGTAACTTGTAACGTCCGTGGCTTATCTTTCTTTCTCCTATAAGAGTCAAGTACCGTGTTCTGATCTCACGCTCTACGTCCGCTTCTGTGCGTCAAAAAAGGCTGTGTAAGTAAAGCATTTACAGTAATGCTGACATGTCCCTCTACGCAAAGACATATGTAGCGAGTAAGAAAGAACAAAAGAACGGGAATTGGATCAAGTGGCTTGTTTCTTGGTTAAGCCAACAGATCTTCAGGTCAAGGAAAGCACATGAAGTGCTGTTAGTAGTGTTCAACTCTAATCCAGTTGTAACATGATAAAGGAAAATAAACTAAAACGGACGGAAAGCAACCAGCCCCGTGCGGGGATCACGCCCACAACCTTCGCATCATGCGTGCGATGCTTTTCCAGCACCTTGCTATCGCGATACTTTGCAATGGGGATAACCAAGCTTCCTTTGTCCGCTTTATTCGTCGTTTTTGAATGTGTAATCCCGGCATTGCCATACCATGCCATTCCAAGTCACGGCTGAGAAAGAGGAACATTAACAGGGAATGGTGGAGTAGCTGGCATTAAGGAATCGGCTCAACGCTGCTCCTGTGTTCCGGGAAAGCGGTTTGCGGTGACGCCACTTGATGGTATTTAACCAACAGGAAACACGTGCATTCAGGATGATCAGAGTGGCATAGCTTTGTTTCTAGCAACGCGTACGAGCATGCTTCGCGTGAAGACATTGAAGATACTATAGAGCTGAGCGAGGGGAATATTTTAAGGAAGTATTTTTCCAGCTCGTCGTAGCACTCAGTCTAATATTAAAGCCAGTGAAGGATGTCAGTTCTTTCTCGCAACACGGGCTTAATGGCGGTGCCCGATTTTGGTTGTTTCGGCATGCTGCCTTTGGTTATGCAGTCAGTCCCAGCAATCATTCGCAGCTAAACACCTAAAGAACTAAGACAATCACCACGGCACAGCACATACCTTTGAATGAACAAATGGAAACAATACAGCCAGAAGACACAATCCTACAAATGGTGCTGTGATGCCATTGTAAACCATCAGGAATGCCTGCAACGAAAATGAATGTTTTAGGCTGAACCCGAGAGCTACAAAGTTGACACCAGTGAAAATTTGTTTGCGAGCTTTGGCAAGACAGTTGAAATATGCTGTGCAAATGTTACGGCAATGTTCTGTTACGTAAAGTTTCAGTGTAGCAGTTTATATGACTTGAACGTACGATCTACCAGATAAAAAGTAAAAGAGATAGGCGTGTATGTCTCGGTTGCAGCGACGAATTTCTTCTGTGGTGTAGCCAATCGCAGGGTCTTCTTGTTGGTGGCCCTTAGCGGCTGATTCGGTGACTCTAACCTATCGATACTCACGTCAGTGTCAGAGAGCCTCTGCTCAGACAGGTTCATTCAGTAACAAATGAAGAGGGAGCACATCCACCTATTCTTGGCTACCGATCTTTATAAAGAACTCGGTGAAGTTAACAGAACGTTGCGGGCAGCGTGACTTTCGCAGAAAACAGCGTTTTGCGGCATACTACATTAACACGTAAGTGCGTTTCGCTGCAATCGCCCCAGACAGACATCCACTCATGCACAGTTTTCTTTAAATTTATGGTAGCGGCTGACGCACTCAACGCACATTTCAACAATGAAATCATCGGCTAATTACGACAGCGTGGTACCCTGGTGCTACTCCTTGGCCGCTACAGGTACAGTCGCGTACCATGCGAGAGTGACGGACTTTGAATGTGTGTGTGCTGTGCTTTGTGCTGTCCTTCTCTCTTTTCCTCTCCATTTTCAATCTCTCCCATGATGTTCCCACGTGTAGGGTAGCAAACCGGTTGTCCTCAAATGGTTAGCCGCCCTGCCGTTCTTTCTCCACTATTTCTTCTCTTCTCTTCGCTCCTGTAACGGCATTTTTACCCTACCTCGCTACTCTCCTTCTCCGCCTTCCTCATGATTCCGCTGTACGTTCTTCAGTGTACGTATCAGGACCAGACAAACACACTCACACTTGTATGCGCGTGGAAAAAGTATTTCAAACGAACGGTTTTGCCGTATATTCATAAATATGACCCTGTGGTTACATTTTCAAGCATAATAATACGTCTTTCTAAAGAACACATCTCTTACGAAAATATTTTCCAAGTTATGCCTTTGTTTTTAGGAATACAGATGTACATACACTTACCCTCGTCAGAGAACCCATGTGGGCGCACAGCGTGCTGTAGAGTGTCATTACTATGCCCAAACCTAAAGCTGAAATGAGGTAAAACAGTCTCCATCTTCATCAAATTGGGGTAAACATTTTAATACTGAAATTTACTTATTCGCATTTGACATTGATTTTGGTATACTTAAACTGAATATCTATCGCGAAAAAGTCCCTTTCAAGTTTTAAAACTTATCAATTTTTTATAGAGAAAACATTTTGAATTGAGTTACGACTAGCCGGTAACCTTGTATTTTGCATGTTTGTAATACGGAAAACCCAACCGCAATGGTTTTACAATACATTTATTTTCAAGGTACTAGATCTGTTATTTGAAACTGATGAAGCGCTAACGGCATCACGAAATGACATTTTTTTTTGTCTAGCACCCCCTTTAAGGTTTTATCATGTCCATATGAGTTACTGGTCATTCCTCGAAATCTAATGTTTCAGGCCTGTTTAAATAGCTTAGGAAGCGTGTTGCGTCTTCAGATACTTAATATGAAAGTGTAGAGCGAAAAGCAAAAAGCAAAAAGCAAAAGCTCTGAAAGCACGCGACTGTGACAAAAATCACAGAACACGCCACGTGCAATGCAAGGAAGGTGTCGTGTACCAGCTCCCCCTTGTCGTGTGGGAAATCCTACGCGGGGCAGACAGGGCGGTGCCTCAACTACAGGCTTAGAGAGCACAAAAACAATGTTAAGAAGGGGGGGCGACGGTTTGTTAACAGCGCATTGCCGCACGTGTGGGTGTTC
>JALIZH010020355.1:0-24194 GCA_030522465.1 Rhipicephalus appendiculatus
CCGCTCAGTTTTTGCCGACTGCATAGCGTAATGGACGGTGCAGCGAAGTCCGGAGGTCACGAAATTCATTTGAAGAGCCCACGATGTTCACATTTCGGCAGAATAGCAGCGGCAACCGGGACGCAGAGTCAGCGCCTCAGGCGCTGGCAAAGTTGATCCAGAGGAATCGAAGCAGTTTCGGTAAGTGTAATTTATATTGCTCCGCTTAATTTGGTCTTGTTGCCAAAAAAGGAGAGCCTGTTTGTTGTTGTTGAGTGTGGTCTTGCATTAAAGACGCCGTTCTTGGCGCTAGAAGTTGGGCGGACACCAGGAACAGAGGCCTCTAAAAAAGAAAAAAAAACTTTTTCTTTTGCTTTGTTTTCACTAGAATCGCCACGTGCAGCCAGAGTGCTACATGCGTATCACTGTTAAACATTGTGTGCGCGTACGTTGCGCTGGAAGAAATTTACGAGCTCAGTTTCCTAGAAAGATGACAGGACTGCATTGTGCTTCCTTCAGATTTTTGCAAGGCTGCGACCGTGCTCGATCGAAACGAACAACTGATTAGACGCCTGTTGTATGCATTTTCCTACAAGTACTATTTTACAGAACAGTAGCGCAGACAATCACACGGATGGCGAGAGATCAAGACGGGACCATCTGTTGCCGGCCGTATGAGCCTTTGCGCAACCGTTCTGAATTAAACCAACTACAGTGACACTTTCGTTTGAGCTAGTTGGTGTATACGTGGAACATAATGCATGGCTGCGCTAAAAAACACGGTCAAGGAGCAGCGCCCGTCCTGTGTATACATCTCTTCCTTGTCCGTGTTTTTTAGTGCAGCCATGCATTATGTTCCACGTATACACCAACTAACCCATCAGTCTGTCCTTTTGAAGTGCCACTTGCACTGCTTCTGATGGCACTTCGTTACAGCCTAAGCGAGGGTAAAGGCATGGCCAATTGTGCTCACCATTGGAGACACTGTTTCATGTCAAGGGAGCCTGGTTATTTCTAACCCGAAGCCACTGCTGCTTTCCTCTTGGGTATCAGTAAATATGCGACGTGATACCTGGTAGCTGCACTTCTTACTAGCCGTTTGTTAGAATGTAAAAGAAAGCGTGAAAGAGTTCAATGCAGAAGTTCAAAGGTTTCACCGTCACAAAAAAAAAGACGTCAGTACTGAGTGATATCATTAAAGTTGACTCCTAATAGCACGCCAGCTTGCTTGGGTCCGACTGATTGTTCTTTCTCCTTCAATATCACTTTCTCTTTTTTTCAGTGTTCTGTTAACGTACCTGTGACGTCAGCAGTGTGAAGGTTAATGACAGGTGGTAGAGTTGCTTGAATGAAGTGATTTTGTTGAAGGCGAGCATTGCCTTCACTGCATGAGAACAACAAGTAAGATACCTTATTGGGACCTTTGGCTGATACCTTCTTCAAAAGATGCATGGATGTGGTTGAGACTGTTGAGGCGAAAAGTTTACTTGTAAGATTAGTTGTAAGCATTTAGTGTACAGTATACCGAAAGGCATGCAGCATCTAATGTACTTGTTTACTGACAATAATTTAAGATAAATTGATAAAAGAGACACACTTTCAGTCAGAAAGCAAATGTAGCTGTCAAAGAAATCATGTGCAGCTACCACTCAAAATTAGGGCATATAGTTTAAAACTGGAAGCACCCCAGCAATCGACTTTATCCCAGCAATTGCAAATGTGACGCACCGATTTGTATAACGTATTCCTTGCATACTATGCTAATTACATCAAGCCTATGAAAAACATTACACTGCAAGGATCAGTGCTGTGATGGGCCAGCACTAAACTGGTCTCCTTATCATAAGTGAGTTAGTCACACTGCTGTTTCCATATGGAACAAGTTTATTCCAGGCCCCTGTAACCTTTGCATAAGGGGTAGATGTACAAAAACATTTGCAAATGCATATTTTATGCAAGACAACACAAGCATTGGTAGCTACACTAATTCAATACAGGCAATAAGGTAGAAGCAAGCAACGCACTAATGCATATGAAATTACATTATTATCAGTACAACAAATAAACAGAAGTTCCCCTCGTAAAATGTGCACTGGTGAACACGTTACTTAATCTAGGAAAAAATGTAAAGCAGTGAACACAAGGCGACAAAATTCTGTCACAGAATACAAAAAACTATAGGAAGACAAAATTAACAAAATGTAACTTGAAAGAACGTATGTTTGGGCATGTTGGTAATTCATGTTTCACTTCTTCAGCGCACTAAAGGACAAGGACGAAAAGCGATGCGGACACAAGCGCTTGTGTCCGCGTCGCTTTTCGTCCTTGTCCTTTAGCGTGCTAAAGAAGTGTAACAAAATGTGTTATGCGACTACAGAAGGGTACCTAGCTTGCAACTAAATATGAATGACATCCTGCTGGCGGGGCCACTGTTAGCCTTCGCTTTTGCTGTGTTGCCATAGAACTGCACACAGTTCTGCCAGTGAACACACTTTTTGCAGTAGCCATTTTATGTATATAGGGGCCGCAGCCTCCCCAAAGTGTGAAGAATTTTTCATGTTCCAGGTGGTCTCTTGACTACTGAGCATGAATGCAACAGTGTTCTTGTATCATATCAAAGGATGTTGGGACACAGCATTGCTCCTTTTCTTAAGAGCTTTCCTCAGCTTTGTTAATTGGTGCAAGTATTACATGTGAAAAATGTTAATCTCACGCTTCTGCTGCAGGTAGAGTCTCAGCTTGAAGTGTCTGCACATAACTGCTTTGCGTAGTGCGCCAAAGCCTCCTTTGCTTTGGCTAGTCTTGCATTCTGTCAAGTCCTGAGGAATGAAAGCACGTCATGGTGACATGGTTAAAATTGCCTTATTTTGTTGTTCATTCTCTTTCTCTTACTCTCTAACATCTACCCTCCGCATTTCAGCACGTCAGAGTTATCAGAATTTTTTTAAAAATGCATGCATTCAATATAGAGCATACGTTTGTGAAAAATGACAGCACTCTCTAGGTCCATTGAACTGCGTATTTCATGTTTAAATTTAATATTTAGATAACAAATGGAAATCCACTAAATGTTTCGTAATCTTCTACATAAGGTCTGGTTTCAAAGAGGTGCAAAGTGGTTACGATTTAATGCTTTGTGATTTCAAAGAAGCAAGTATGAACCGTTATTTGTTCTTTCAGATCTTCTTGTATTTATTGCATATCTGACTTGGTAAAAACCAAACGTTGCCGTTTTTCACAAGGTATGGTGCCATGTTAAAGAAACGCTGGTGCATCAATCTTATTAAGCGGCCACAAATTCTGTGCACAGACAGCACACATATTTCACCTTTTGTTTTGATGACCCAGGCCCGATTCCTTCTTTTGGCAGCTTTGCATTGAGAACGTCAAACAAGTCGTTCAACTCCTTAGTGAAAACTGCAGTGCCTTTGCTGTTTTCCAGTCCTGGGCGCCCCTGGTTCCTGTAAAACTCCAACCCCTATGGCTGTTCCACGGCTGAGAAGCTGCAAATAAGGGTACAACGGTAAGACAAGCTAGCACTGTGCGGGCCTATTATCATATTATGGTTTCGACACGACAACAAACCCAACAATAATAATGTTAACTAATACTAGAATTGTTCTTGATATCATTGCTTGCTTATATCATTTCAATTGTGCCTTCTCACCTGTTCAGCAAGGTGTACATTCATCTTGCGCAAGCAGTCTGGTTCTGTGTGTGCTTGCGTCAGCTTTGGCACAATACGAAGCTGCTGGTTCTACTCGGCCTTGTAGAGCAAGTGGTAGTGATCATAGGCAACTTCGCAGTTTCCAGCCTAGAAAAACACAGGCAAATGAATTGCAGGGCATATCTAAATCCTTCCTTTTTATAGCTTACCTGTGCGACAGTGTGCTTGTGCAGATGGTTGCGCATGCACTTTATCATGTGTGGTGCATCACACAAGAAGTGCAGATGCTTCCCAGGAAAGCAGGGATGTTTCACTTTGTTCACTGCAGCCTTCCATCTTCCAGATATCTGCGCCCACATGACCTTGTTGCTCCCGGCACCATCACTGACAACTGCTATGACCACTGCATTTTGCTTGAAAAGTTCAAGAACAGCCTCGAGCACAAGCCTGGCAAGGACATCTCCTGGTGCAGCTCCTTTGCTGGTGATTGGCTGTACCCAGTTACTGAATAAAGGCACATAGATGAACACAAGGGCGTGGTCTGCAAGGGCTTTTTGAGTGCTGTCTTTGCCGTAGTCGACAAACCCTCCCAGTTTCGAATTGCTCTGATCAAATTCAACAGTTTGTCGCACTTTCATTTCATCCAATATTAATGTTCCGTAAGTGGAACCCTTCTTTGTTTTTCATCTGGCTAGCAATGCTCTAAAGAGCTATCTTGTTAAATCTAAATTGGCATGGCATGCCTTCCAAAATTTGACGCAGCCTGTTCACTGATGGGAGGGGAAGCATTTTCATGTTGTTGATCAAGCGATAGGCTTTTGGGCTTGAAATCCTGAGTAGGAGACAATTCATGAGCCATTCCTTTTCGTTGCGCAACCCTTTGTTGGATTTTCTTCTGAGTGACTGTGCTGCTGTTCGTAACGCCACACGTTGGGCATGTGGCAGGTCCTCTGCACTTTGTATACTTAGCTTTTTCTTCAATTGTCTGTTCTTTCTTTTCAGTGTGTGCCTCTCGTGCTGCACGTTTCTTTTTGACGCATAACTACGGGCCAGTTTTTTTCCAAGGGCAACATTTGCTTTCTTCAGCGTGGTCTTGTGGGGGATTTTGAATTTCACTGACACAGCCTTGTTGCTCTCTCTTCTGCACGTCATGCACACTGCATTGTGTGCGTGTATGGCACATTTCTTACTGTGCACCTGTGCTTTGCTAGCCATACTGCTTGTGTATCCTTGACACAGCTTCAATTTTTCTAGCCGCTCCACAAGCGCCACCAAACTGCTCGCATCTTTTGCATTCATAGCGCATTGAAAGGTCCTCGGCGCCACTACCTTTCCAGCTGCATTTATTGTGATACGCCCTTCTTTTTCCACAATAATTGCCTTGCCAATGAGGAGGACCGAATTGATCACAGAAGTCTTGCATAGTGCAAATGTACTTCCATTCATGTTATGAGTGGTCCAACCACAGAGCTGCTTATTGCTTAACAATTCTTGCAGCTCAATAATTGGGAACACTCGTTAATGTCTTGTGAGGAAGCACCCTCTGCTGTGTCGTTGGTGTATGGGTCAGTGTGCAATTCTGGCTCATGCAAATGTATGGGAGCCGCATGCTCCCTCAGGTCCCGCCGCTCTCTTCTTATGTCCACAATTTTCCCCTGAATATTGTAATTCCAGCACTTAACGATGTCCTCGGGTGCGAAGTGTTTTTTCGCAGATAAGGCTGCGGCCACGAAATGCCTCGCCGCTTTCTAAAAGTGCCTGCTCCCATTTCGCTGGTACCTCCGGCCTTTTTGGCACTTCAAAGAAATGCACTAACCTTGTGCTTGAGATCCCAGCCTGTGTCCCATTGGTTTCGTGGTTACTGGAATCGACCGCTGAGCGCAAGACATAGCGGCCAATTCACGGTAAGTATTGATCGGTACTGATGTGCTTTGGTTTGCACTACATCGTATCAGTATCTGGTTAGTGCGGTCATCGTTCACGTCGTGTTTGTGAGACACAAAGTGAACCGCAGAGCGGAACACTTCAAAAGATTCTTCATCGCAAACTTCCCGCAGTAGCCCGTCTTCGAGCGCACACTTTCAAACGAGCAAACGAGGAGTAACAGAAATAAATAGGGCGCAGAGCAACAATTAAAACCATCGTAGCACGAAATTGCAAACATCACCTTCGGCGAAATTAAACTAGACGCTTTGACACGTCTTTGATTACGCCTCTTCACAGCGAAAACAGCTGACAGCGGCGCCGTTCAAGCCAACGCTACTTGCTACTGCGGCGACAACGCCGGCGTTGCGTGCGGCGTTGAGCAGCCTGCGAAGAGCGCACGCACGGCTGGCGAATTAGTGTTTCGCATTGCCGCTCCCAGATGGCGCGACAGTCTGCTAACTCCCGCAGAATTGGCCAATCGCGTGTCCGGGTTTTGGAACGGAGTTTCGCAACTGGTATGATTGAATAACTCTGATCATGACGTCACGAGTTATGGCGATCTCAAGCGTCATCTGTAATCACGTGACTGTAAAGTTCGCATTGACGCCGAAGGTGCCGACAGTTACCTTTCGCATTTGATTACGCGTGTAAAGCTTTTGTTTTAATAAAGGCATGCAGTTTCTCCAGACTAAGGCGTCGGGCTCTTATGATCCACTGCTGAGATTTCACCCACGTGGTAGTGCGAGGCCTCCATGTTACACCTTTAGCGGGCCATAGGTCGGCAGATAAACGGAGCTCACTCCGACTCACTCAATTAATACGTTTTTAGCTTTGGACTCACTCGGACTCAGACTCGCGTAGTTTTTCTTCAACCAGACTCACCCCGGCTCAGACTCATGAATGCTTTCGTCAACCGGACTCACTCAGACTCGGAGAACTTTTCCTCAAGCGAACTCATTAGACTCAGCAAAATATTCCTCCTGCGTACACACTAAGACTTCAACTGGACTCACTCGCACTCAGACTCAGCAAAATTTTCCTCAAGTGCGCTCACTCAGACTGAGACTCACGGCTAAATCCGAGCCGTGAGTCTGGGTGGGTATGCTGAGTGAGTTTGGCGACTCATGAGTGAGTTTGCCGACCTACGGCAGCAGCAGACAATGACTGCAGAATTTATATCGTTACAATTAGGTTATAAAATGAACATCGATGTAAGCGTGATGCCAAGTAGGCTTTTCGTTAGATTTTCAAATTCAAACAGCTTGATGTATCTTATGTCAGTAGACGCAATGGGTGCAAGCGGAAAATGATCTGCGAAAATATGGAGCAGCATACTCACTTCGTTAAGAGCCTAAATGGTTTGAAGAAATGGTAAAACACACGGCGCTCCCGTCGGGTTTAACCTATTGTACTTCACATACTTTAAAATGAACATACTATGGCATTATCGTAAACTTTATGGATAGCAGTCACATTGATTTGAAGCTATGTTAGTAGTAGAAAAAGAAGTACATTTGATAAAAATCAAGTAAGATGTGACATGAAATGTTTGTGTTGATAAGCAATAAATAGCATGTATGGCACACTTTTTTGTTATACAGTCGAACACACTTATAACAATACTCAAGTGTCACGAAAATTTCATTGTTATAACCGATAACTGCTATTAATGGGTTGCACGAAAAAAAAATAGGGGGATGGCAGGCTGTTGTGAGAAAACTATATTATCGGATGGGGTATGCCAACAGACATCAGTGATAAGGATGACAAAGCTGCCGATTTTTCTGACATGCCAGAAAATTCGGACGCTTTCATGGGTCTGCCACAAGCCCAGTAGAGCCAATGTATCACAACGTCTGAAGTTTCGGATGCCGAAACGTTTCAAAGTTTCAGCTTTTTACTCAAATTGCATGTCAGCAAGTGTATTTACAGAAGGCACCGCCGCTCCCACACCGTAGCGCAATTCAAAGGTCAGCTTTGCTGCATTGCCAAAACGCTATGCAGTGAAGCATAGCGTGACTCTGAAGGGGCGCTGGGGGACATTGGAGTTGGTTGGTTGGTTGGTTGCTCAGTGTCTTGGCGCAACCCACCTCGGGGGATAGGCCATGAATCGGACGATGTCTTGCATAAGAAACTAATTCTCTTACTGTTACTGGAGGGAAGGGTTGAAAATGAATTGCATTATAGATTAATGTTATACACTCGGTGTGGGCGGGAGATCAGCAGCTTGAATTTCTCGCTTTCTTCCTTCTTTCCAAGGATTTCGCGTTCCATTACCTCTCGGCACGGACACCCAGCAACCAGAATTCATTCTTATAACCATAGAGTTTTAAAGACGATAGTCTTTCTTGGGATACCTAAACGGAGAAAATTTGGTCTGTCTGCCGTTGTCAGAAGGGAGGGGGAGTTGGCGTCCCGAAGGCGCCTCGTCCCAGAGCTTACATACTCATCGACCCCTCATCATCCAATACGTTCGCCCCGGCAAGCTTCCCGCCCCGGGTCACAGGGCGGGGAGTTTTTTGTTTTGGGCAGACGGTCCTACCCGGACAAGGGTGCCGCGTTCGCACGGCGCAAAGCGCCGAGAAAACGCGACAAGTCTCGTGGCCCCACGCCAACGAGACGGCCGGTGCCTTCCCCAGGCAAGGGGGCTGTTCTTTTCCACAACAACCGAAGTCGCTGAGAATGGAGTTGCAGCCAATCCGAACCACCTGACAGTTTGAGGCTGCCAAAGCTCCCGTCCGATGTGGACGAGTACGCTACCGTCCGGCGCGACGACGAAGGTCGGCGCGCACGAGACCGACGTAGCAAAGTCGTGCCTGCTGTTTCCGTTCCAGCGAGAGGCGTGGATCGCGAGCGCAAGAGTGTTGCGCAAGCAAACAACCATCGCGCCAGCGCGCGAGGCGCGGCGAACATGCGAGCCGTTAAAAAGAAAAAGAAAAACAGACGGAGAGGAAGCCCCTCCTGAGAGGGAACGAAAAGTAGTAGGTCCTCTCGCTCGGAGGCGAGCGAGGGGGAAAGGGAGAAAGGAGCGCGCGCCGAAGCGGGCTCGTGACGTGCAAGGCTGGCGGAGGGAGAGGACCACAGAGGGGAGGCCCATTGTGGGGAGAGAGGAGCGCTGGCGCGCGCGTCGGCGAAACCAAGTTTCGCCCGACGTAAACAAATCATGCAAAGAAAAAAGGACGACTCCCAGAGTCGCGTTGCTCGTAGGCAAGCCATTAGAATTTAATGGTTAGTGTCCCTCCTGTCTGACTAAAGATCACTGCCGGCCGATGCCAGTTTTCGAGAAACTCCTTATGTCCTAGGCGGTACCGCTCGCGGAAGAGATGGAACCAGACCTCCTTCCGTACTTTTGCAAGTACTTCTTGAAGGCCCGCGACCTTCCCACCGTAAACGGCCGCACATCGCGCCAACCAGACTTGGTATAGGCACTCGACGAGAAGGAGCACGAACTGGTTAACCGCGTGAGAAGGCAAAGGATTGAGATATCTCACTGTGGGATACGGAACTCCCGGGAGCTTAAACAAGTCAGCTATTCTTTGGAGCAGGGCTTTTGGAATGGCGCACTGCCAGAAGATATGAACCGGGTCCTCTCGACTTTGACAAAATGGACAAACACCTCGCTGGGCGTTTGTTGTGAAGGGTCTGTACATGATAGGCAGACACCCTCTTGCCAGGCGATACATGAAAGTAGCGCGTCTGGCGTCGAGAAAGCTGGCAGTTATGAGCTTCCAGCTCGGCTTATGCCGGGACAGGTCAAACCTCTTATAGTGCTCAGAAAGTGCCGGGGTTAGTGTGTCAACTAAATCTTGGAGTTGCACCTCGACTATCTCGATGCCGGGATTGACGCGCCTAATTTCTGCTAGGTTTTTAGCTGCCTCCGCGTAGAAGGGGGGACGGAGTTCCCGCGCGGGGCACGCAATGAGAAAGAGGCGCGCCCCCCGAGAACTGCCGTAAACGCGTGCTAAGAAAAAATGACGCGAAGCTTCGAGTGAGTGTCATGTCCGAGTCTAACGCTACGTGGGTCCATCTAACGTGCAGCGCGCGGGCCATGATGCCCAGGTCGGGAATTCCGAGGCCTCCCTTATCCCTGGGCAGCTTGAGGACCAGCCGCGACACGTTGATACAGGAGCCGCTCCACAGAAAACGGAAGAGAAGCTGTTCCAAACGCTTTTGGGTATGCTTCGCGACCGGCATAACACTAGCCACATAAGTTAGGAACGAAAAGAGTAACGATCGGATGATTGTTACTCTCGCAGTCAGCGGACATGAGAGCGCTCCGAGCTCCTGAATTCTGGCTTCAAGCTTGTTTTGAGCTATCTGCCAGTTTTCAGCAGTCAGGCCTCCCGGTTCGAAGTGGAAACCTAAGATGCGCAACCGAGCCTTCACGGGTAAGCCGTGTACTGGTTGCGCGCTACTTGGAACTGAATTTAAGTACATAACTGCACTCTTCGACCGGTTAATTCTCGCGCCGCTTGCCCTGCAGTAACTGTCCATCACGTCCAACACGTGGCAGACGTCTGCCTCGCCCGCTACGGTAATGGACAAGTCGTCTGCGTAAGCAAACAGCGCAACCGAAGGGGCGCCCGGTGGAAGGGAAACTTGCCAAGCCTGCTGTCACAGGAAAGTTTCTGCAGAAGCGGCTCGAACGCGAGCACGTAGAGCGCAGGAGAGAGCGGGTCCCCCCTGCCTAACTCCGCGGCGCACGTCAAAGCATTCTGAGACGCGATCCTGTATGATGACAGACGAAGTGGGGCGAGAATATAACGCGCGAATCATGCTTACGAATTTATCGCTAAATCCTGCCTCATTTAAAACTTGGAAAATATATTTATGGCTAATAATGTCGAACGCCTTTTCCTGATCGAATGAGCACAGAATGGCCGGAATGTTCCGTCCATTCACCCACTCGATCAGGTCCCTGATCGCGAAACCGTGGAGTTGGCAGGATCGTCCTGTAACACAACATGCCTGGTACGGTCCCAAAACAGTACTGAGTACTGGAGTGAGCCTTACGGACAGGCATTTGGCTATGAGCTTGTAGTCGCAGTTCAGTAGTGTGATGGGGCGCCAGGCTCGCAGGTCGGTGCGTCTCGACTCGTCCTTGCACAGGAGAGTGATCAGCCCCTTCCTTTGAGTTGCTGACAGAGTCCCCTCACTGAGCAGTCTGTTCACAAGAGTGGTGAAAGACTGCCCCAAAACTTTCCAAAATTTGACATAAAATTCCACGGTCAAGCCGTCGGAACCTGGACTGCGATTACGCTTCATAGATTTTAAAGCTGCCAAGAGCTCTTCCTCCACGATGGGGGCGTCACAGAGCTCGAATTCCTCTGAATTTTTAACGAACGGAAAAGCGGAAGAGGAGGGAGCTGGCTCGGCGTAAAGGTTCTCATAGAACCGCTTTGCCAGCTCAAGTACCCCCGTCCGGCGTTTCCACTAAGTTCCCTGTTTCTAAATCAACGAGCGAATCTAAAGGCGTGTGCGTTCTTGCTAAATGCCGACGTAGAATAGTTCGACTGCACCATGCCTCCATTTCCCACTTCTCAGCGCGCGCGACGGCCTTGAGGCCATCCCAGCGTCGCTGGAGAAGTACCCTAAGCTCTTTACGAAGTGAAGTTAGTGCCCCCGCGATGCCAGGGCCACAGGACTCCGGCCTAGAGAGCAAGAGGATCGCGTCAGAGACGATTTTTATCTCGGCGCGCTCCTCTCGCGCTCGGCGCTTGCCCCACGACCTGAAGCACTCGGCGGCACCAGCCTTCACCTCGTCCCACTTATCCCCGTCTAATTCTTTAGTTTCGTGTATAGAACGGTGGATTGTGCGCGCGACGTCGACGATTATTTCTTGGTCTTTTAAGAGACGCGCGTTTAGACGCCACGGCCGTTTGTTACGCGCCGCAAGGTTAGAGCCCGCGAACCTTAAAATAAGGAGGCAATGGTCACTTAAAGCCGATGAAACTAACCAGGATGAGTGCATACTGGGCGCTAGTGACGGCGAGACATAGAAACGGTCGATCCTGCTTCTTGCGCTCCTCCCAGTCCAAGTCATGCCTGACTGGCCCGGGCGAAGGGTGCGCCAGGCGTCGACCAGTCCAAGCTCGTCAACAAGCTCTCCCAGTACTCTCTCGCCACGCCTGTCCCTCCATTTGGGATTACTGCCGCGATATGACTGACGATCTTTAAAATCTAGCACGCAATTGAAATCCCCCACCAGTATAACCCGAGAGGGGCCGACTAGGTGGTTATCCAATGCGGCGAAAAATTCCTTCTGAGGTGTACAAGCGTTTGGGGCGTAAATATTAACGACTCGAATGCCAGAATCAAGATCAATCCACAGGACTCGCCCCTCAGAATCCCTGAAGTAGCGCAAAACGGAACCGGTGAATCGCGGCATCAAAATGATGGCGACCCCACGTGAACCGCTAGCGCCGAAACTCCAGTAGGATCTGGTGCGAAAAGTCGCGTCGAAAGTCTTGATCTGACTTAGCTTACGCACGAAAGTTTCCTGAAGGACAAGGATATCTATCTTTTTCGCGCGAGCTAATTCGATAACCTCGTTCTGTTTTGCGACGCGAGTGAGTCCTCGACAGTTGAAAGAAGCGATTGTTAGTGAGAGGGAAGCCATGATGATAGAAAGAAAAAGTATAAGCGCGCGAGAGAAAAAGGCGCGATTATGGGGAAACTAGACTAGGAGAAAAAGACTAGAAAAGAAGGCTGTGAGAGACTAGTATTATTATTAATAATACTAGTCGAAGAAGGAAGACTGTCGCGACCTAAGCTACGGGTTCTCCTGTGAAAGGAGAAGCCGGTGTGGAAGGGTACGATGCGTTCGAAAGTTCGGAGCAATCGCACTCCTCCAGACCACAGAAGGAGCATGGCACACGGCCTGCCTCCATCTCTGGTTCCTCTACGACGGTGCCCGAGGAATCCTCGTCTTCCGCCGTCACTGCATGGCGCTTATACTCCGGGCGAGCCGCCCTCCGAACTGCTGGACCGCGGCCCGGGACTTGAGTCCTCTGCAGCTGCCTCTTTCCTTGCAGCTGCCGCTTGCCTTGCACGGTCTCCACCGCGTTTGCGGCGCCGCGCTTGGTGGCCTCCCTCCTTGGCGGGGAGAGGTGCGCAGCGCAGCCTTTTCAGGCTGGCTGCGCGAGGGAGAGGAGGCCGCGCTGGGCGTGGCCTCCTCGGAGGCAGAGGGAAGGGTCTCAGCTAACTCCAGCCCTTTCTCTCCTCCTTCCTGCACCTCGGCTTCGCTTGGTGCTTGCAGGGAATTGTCGGCGCCTGCCGCCGGCTTCGGAGAATCGGTGGGAGGAGCCTCAGCTTGTTCCGACTCCTTGTCACCGCTCTCTTCCACCACAACCGTTGCGGGCTGTTTTTCTTTTCCCTGCTCTGCGGCTTTGGCCGCGGCCTCGATCGTCGGGAACCCATCTAACCGTGTACTCGCCGTGCCGCTCGCCGTCGCCTGTGGTGCACGAGCGCCCCAGGCGAGCGACGAGTACTTCTGCTTGCACAGAAGTACGGCGTGGTCCCCCCCACAGCGCTTGCACGGTGCTTTGCAGCTCAGATGTCCGAACTCATTGCACCGCTCACACTGCAGGGTCTCACACTGCTTCCGAATGTGTCCCGGTTGGAGACACCTTCGGCACAGTCGCACAACGCCTTCGTACTCGCATTGGACGGTCTTGCCATCAACCTTAAAAAGGTTGGGGACAGGCTGACTCATCAGCATGCGAACACGACGGTTTCCTGAGGATATCCCCTTGAAGCCAGGGACATTGTCAACTGTAAAGTCCTGCACCTTTCCGTACGCCTCAAGTCCTCGACGGAGAACGTGGTCGTTGGAATCGGCAGGATAACCGAAAACTCGGACAACAGTTGTCCGAAGCCCGCAAAATTCAAACTGAATTTCGCTGTCCTTGAAGCTAATCTTGGCGGAATCAGCTAAGAAGCGATCTACCGCTACCTTGGTCTTAAAGGTTACCTCGAACCTTCCAGCCCCGAAGTCCTGCACGGACTTCAGTTCATTCTCGGCAAAGCGCTTCACAAGCGCCTTGACGAGATCAACACTGGTCGCACCTTGCGGTAGGCGACCGGCAAACGTGTGATCCCTCACACGCGAAGGGGCTACCATCGTGGCAAACCACGAGGCAGCCCTGCGAAAAATTACTAAGCTAGCCTACACTACCAAGCGTGCTAAGCTAACCTAGTGTACCAGGGGTCCCACCAAAAGGTAAGGAAAGGTGCTGGCCGTCTCACCACGCAGTCGCTGCAGGTAATCCAATAATCCTCAGAGATCGCTCGTTTCGTGATCTTTTCTCACATGACTTTTACATGGTGCCGCCGCTTCCAGAGGGCTGCGGAGGCATCACGTCGTTGTCCGGAAATCAGATCACGAAATGTCTGTCCGTCTGTCTGTTTGTCTGTTTGTCGGCACGTCACACGATTGAGCTAGTTGGCCAAACTTTAACCCCCCTGCCTTACGACCTCCAATCATGACCAAGAAGCATGTGTTCATACGGGTGAGCGTGGGCAATTCAAAATCAAATATTACGCATACCTGAGGCACAACATCAATACCTTAGTACTATTCACAGTGTTCCTTTAAAACAAAATCTATAGATACGTAATTATAAAGATCCTAGTGTTTATTACGCGGCGCTGCTGTGTACAAAACAAGTCTCCGCCCAGTGATTTAACTTCGACGCTGTGGCTGGCTGTGGTGCTGCCACCTGGCAGCAGCATTGTTCAACACAAGCCGATGTTCCCCGGTAGCGCTGTAGATGGCGTCCTCTTCTGTTTTATCAATGCCAGCCAGATGCGGCTGATTCATCGTAGAAGAGCGCTGTCTCAGGCAAGGCAAAACATATATGGCCGCTTGATGAAATACGACCCACTCTACAAGACATGATCAGAGAACGCAGAGAAAAGACCGACGACCAAATTTCAGCGGAGAAACGCCGGCGTCCGTCTAAGCGCGCCCGGAAAACGTCCGAAAAACGAGCCCAGCGGCCCGTTTTTCTAGCCCGGCTATTAAATTGTGGTACTCATGCCGCTCATGCAGTGCAGTCGGCACAAGACTATCGTCTTTCGACGACATTTGCAGCGAAGCACGCAGATACGCGGCCAATTTTTTTACTATAATACCTAGAGCGGAATCTGCCGCTAGTGTCTATGAGGGCTTCCTTCAGCGGCGCTTGTACCACCATGGGAATGATGGGAAGTAGAGGCTTCGGACCTACTTCGGATAGATTACGTTCTTGAGATTCGCGACGCTTGTTTGTGGAGTGTAAAACAAAGTGATATGAAGTCATTTCCAATTAAAGCTTGCTTCATTCTTTTGTACGTAAAACTAATTGCAAAACGTTTCCGCGACCGTGAAATGGAAGTGAAACCTGGACTAATTCAACCACCAGGGTATGCATTGGTCTGCCATTGTGTTCAATGATTTAGCACCTGAATATAATTAATTATCTTTTACAACACTTGAAAACAAACATGCTTGCTCTTTCTCTAGAAAGTACCGATTATCTATTTATGAAAATAACAGTACTCTGTTGAGTGAGAAACACTTAACATATCGTCTGCTTAGATGCCAGGTGCGTCTGTCCAAGTGGTCTGTCCCCAACGCATCTCTCGTGTTGTTGTGAGGACGAGTCAGAAGAGCGTGACGGTGCGTCTTCTTAGCTTCGCAGTCGTTTTGCAGTCGACTAGGACAAGTTTCCGCAGGACGCGCTTGTGAGAAGACGTGAACTCGGTGCGATATTCTGCACTGGCATGGGACGCTACATCTATGCGCAGCGGCGAGTGCACGACACTTTGCTAAAACTTTCAAATAAAACCTGTAAAGCTGTAACGTCGCAGCAAACCAAGAGACCTAGCGGTCTTCAGCCTCTTCGAGCAACAAAGGCACTGCTTAGGTGTTTTGCACCGCACCCCGCTACCCAAGCTGCGCGAAAAACGAAACTGAAACTGTAGAAACAGATCCGTAGACAATTCGCTAGCTAACGCTATCCAATCCGAAGCCTGTACTTCCCATCATTCCCATGGTGATACAACGACGGCAGCGACAGTTTCCCCTCTAGGTTATTGTATGAAACGCGATGGTTATAACCGATAATGCGGCATGCGGGCATTGCTGTAAGCGGGTTATTTCACCATAGAAAACACAGAAAAGTTGACGGTGCATCAGCTTCTCATTGTTATAACCGATATATCGTTAAAACTGGTATCGTTATAAGTGGTTTCGACTGTATGAAAAGCAAAAATATTTTGTTTTGTACTCAAGATCTGAAGCGGGAAACTACATTGAAGCCGAGATTGAACAAGGGGGGTCTAGAAAGTCTCAAAGGCAACACGTGTTCGTATTTACCTTGAAGTCCCAAATATTTTGAGAATGAAGCGCACTCTTTTCAGAAGAAATGATCAACGATGGTTGCATTATGAAATTTCGGGTGAAGTCACGTGTTCAGTTTTACTGCATACTATGTTTCCAATTACATTGCGTGAATTACGTTAAATTTGGAGTAAATTACTCATTGAATCACTCGGAAGCGCGTTAACTGTAGTTGAAAAGGAATACAAAATTTTGCCTAGAATCTTTGCCTCCGCTGTAGCAGCCACGCGTGTGTTGGGAGGAGCAACTTGAGTTTGTAGAATACCAAGTAAGAGGTCCAATAAAATAGAAAGCTGAAGTAGAGAGGGAGAGAAATTCTGACAAAAAGACGCAGCACTATCAGTGTACTGCTGCGATTGTCTTGTCTCAGTCTCGTGATGTGATTTCCGAACGAAGTTTGAAACTTGCATTTGAAATGAAGCATTTGCTTAATGTCCATTGAAACAGGCACCACGAAAGCACGTGCGGGCAGCGGTATAAAAATCAAAGGTAGCTCCTTGCACACAGTTCTAACTGTACTGCTTAATTACACTCGGCTGAACTGCTTACTTCAGCCACCAGTGTGACGTCTCCGATACAAATCGACTCTCATATATTGTAAAAAAAATGCAACACACGTCTGTAGTATTAAGGCAAAAGTTTTTAAGGTCTCATACTAGCGTCCGTCCGTCCGTGCCCTGGAACGGTGCCAGCTCTGGCCTCTTCCCCTCACGCTCTCTCAGCAATAACATGATGGCACGGCGGCGCATAGCAACAGTTGCGCCGTCACAGCTGCGGCCTGTACCCCTTACACTCTCTCGTCAATCAGGTCATTGCTGAGAGATCGTAAAAAAAAAAAAACAAGAGAGAAAAAAAAAAGAAAAAAAGGAAGAAACAAAAAGAAAGACATGGCATAGTCAGTCGAATGGCCACAGGCTTTCGCCGAACACACTTTGAAATTTACAGCGTCTTTCAATTTTCTCTTTTTTTTTCTTTCCTTGCACATTCACGGCGCTCCTGTTCACCGTGTCATGAGCAGAATAAAATCTCCTTCAACAGCGTTTGTCGCGCAAATTTACTCACTGGCTCAGAGCACGAATTCGCAACGCATCTCACTCTCCACATTCTAGACAGCAAGACAGAGCGGTGTACTAAAATCGAATATTTCGGCGTTGTGCAAAGCACGGCCTCAGCATCGTCGTCACTGCGGTCCGTGATGACATACTACGCGACATTCCTGCATGTAGTTCCTCTTGTGTCACTCCTGCCTCGGATAACAGATTTTTTGGCATTCCTGCGTGTACACTTGTCTTCGCTTTCCTTTTCTACGTATCGTGTTTAGGAAGTGCACCACACATGGCAATCGTGGCCTCCTTAGAGTTGAGTTACTCACACGCATTTCGTACCACTTATCTGCAAACAGAAAGAAAAATGCGTATGTACAAGCAGCTTAAAAAGGATGGAATAGTGCTAAGTGATTTGATGCGGTCATTTGTTAAAGCACTCGCCTATCGGGTTCACAAGCCCCGCAATCAGAGATATGCGAAGCATGTATATTGCGTTATCATGAACATGTCTAGCGAATAACCATAACTTACTATAACATGATGCGAAAACAGCTGGAATGTTATTTTGAGATGAGGCATTATCATGGTGCTGGTTACATTACGGCACAGGCAGGGCCGCTGGACGTGACCCGGATGATTCCGACCAAACACTGATGGTGGTGGACTCGACGGGCATCAAAACACTTTTTTCCTTTGTAAGTGACCCTAGAGAGCACCAGCATTTCGTCCCCACGATCAAAGAGAGGCTTAAAACTGGAGTGGCGTGGCCGATTCCCTGAGAAAATCACCTTTAAGTACAACGCGTACGACGGTGCACACTCGCGGAAGCTTCTCAATACAGTGTAGCCGACGACTGCGCGGTTGTGGTGTCACAACTTGTCACGCGATTCGGTACTGCAAAAGAACCAGTTCAGTAGCTGGTCAATATAGTGAGACAGTTTATGGTAACAAAGCTGCGACAACCCTGAGATAAATTAGCAAAACTATTTTAAACTAACGACTTCATGTGTCTCGACAACACGTAAACAGCACAGGTGTGCAAGGATACAGTGAAATTAGGTCAACACGACGTTCACGGGAACCCGAAATAAATTTTCTATTCCGGAGAATAGTGTTAACAAAAAATATTTATTATTCGCACAGGTTTGTGCAGCGCTGAATGATTGTCCCTCCCCCGCGCGCGCAAATTGCTCCCCAACTTTGGTGGCACAAAACAAGGCTGTTTTTCGCCGTATAGACCACCTACTTTCTTGTCACTGTCGTTGCATATGTTAGAAAGAAAGGCAAAGGAAAACGTGCGGACCAGCGATTCGACTGCCCTTCAGGGACGATCGCGCTTAGGGGCAAGCGCTGGCGTTTCAAACCTGCAGCCTGCTCGGCGTCTATGGCGGGAAAGGTAACCTTAATTTGGGATGCAGTCGCCTCCTCTCCCCTTCTTTCCCTCCTCCTCATCAGCACATCCCTCTTCTTCTTCCTCACTTCCCTTTCCCACCCCATTGTAATCCTATACTACACACATCTCTGTTATGCTTTACCCTCCCCACATCCTTTTCATACTCCTCACCACCACTTCCCTTTCCCACCCGATGTTATACTGTACTATACGTGGCTATGCTATGCTCTATCCTCCCCCTCCTCCTCCGCATGAAGTGTTGTCGCAAAAATAGTGCGTTTCATGGCAAACTATTTCGTTCTTGTTCTCTTGTTTCTGTAACCACGTGTCAGTATATTAGGTTCTGATGGTACAAATAAACTCCGTTTGAGAGTTGGCGCTTATGATCGTGCGTTATCCTGTGTTATGGAATTTTGCACGACGATAGGGATTTGCCCTACCGAGGTATTCCTTCTTGCAAGCTGGAGAGTTCATACGCTTGGAGCGTTTTCTCAGTGCTGGCGGCGTTATAACGAGTGGCCTATGTGCCGTTCTCATCGAGGAATGCCCAGTCAATTTCTGCTGAACTTCTTAAATCTTTTTTTGTTCTTTTAGGCCTTTCTCTCTCTCCACCTGCGAAATTATTAGTAACGTGTGCTTTAACTAAATAGCCCAGTTGCTTTTTAGTAAACTCTCTCTTTCACTTCTGACCTCGTGCCACACCCCCACCCACCCACCCTCCGCTTCCACGACCACTCCCCCACACCTGCCTATACCAAGCACGTGGTGAGGGCCCAAAGCGCACAGCAATACGTACGAGCGGGCTTATATATTTCCACCAAAAAAGACGCCGCAGGTGCTGTCCCGTGATTGGAACAAAAGATGCTCGTGCCCGTAAGGTTTCCGACCTGAAAGCAAAAAACAAACCATGAACCATTTCAGGAGCTGCCAACACTTAACCAACGCGAATACTGCATTTGAATCCAGTGAATGTTGAGCGTTGTATTTGTTAATGCTGCATAACTAAAGTGTTTTTTGTTTGTTTGTTTTTTTTTCTTTTTTTTTTTGCTGTTTTGTTTTTTTCAAGTTCTCTAATCTCATTCCGTTGGGCGCATTTCAAGCGTTGAAAAAACATCAATTGCTACCTGTCAGGTTCGTCGGCTTTCTTTCCGTTTCACTTTCGCTTAACTTAGGACACTCGAACTGAACCAAAATACCATAAATCGCCGAACGCCTTGTGCACAGTGAGAGAGGCACAGAAAACAGTCCAGACATTGTGGTGGTCAAAATTAAGTGCACGCGCAGTTCAATACAGCAATTAATTGCATGTCTAGGGCGAAATGCGACTCTTGATTGGGGTTGCTGTGGGGTGAGCGCACACTTGCCCTCCCCTCGCAACTCCTGTATTACGTTTCGTATATCCACCCGTTATGTAACACCTCCTTGAGGATTCTTTGAGGCATGGTTTCTCAATGTGGGTTCCGCGGAACCTGGGGGTTCCGCAGGCCGCTCTTCGGGGTTCCGCGAGCCACTGATAAATTTTCCTCGTTACGCACGCGCCGAGACACTTAGATGGCGAAGCCGAGGTGCGATCGATTGAAGGAAACTCCATTACTCAAGCCCGAGTGTCAATAAGCACATCTCAGTGCATAACAGAAAAGCGCGAGCTGTGCAATAAATCCCACCAGCAGCTTGTAGCCAGCGAGACTACGAATACGTGCCGCGCGGTTCCTTTATTCAAACATCTATTTGATAAGGCGGTGGACATGCTGCAGCCATTTGCAACAGCATATGCTTGTGAGCAGGCATTCTCGGCTATAGCCTATCTGAAAAAAATTGGGGGGACCTTAAAGCTTCGCCTTGAAGAGTTGAACACAATAGCGATATCTTGTCCCTAGTGCGTACTTCAACCACTTAGTGCATACTTGCTATGCACCCGCTACGTGGTCCTAAGGGGAATACGCGCAGTAACGTGTGTGCCTTTTGTAATGGGTGGACGGCTTTGAACCACGATGGCATTATAATATTCACATATTCCCTGACGCCCTATGGCAATTTACGCTTCTACCACGCAATATTAACGCGATAGCTGTTTAAGAGCTCGTTTCGTGAAATTCCGGCGTCGATGTCGGCGTCGTTGGTCGTGAGCGACAAATCATCATCTTGTCCGTGACCGAAAAATCAGAAAGATGCAAATAAAATAAATAATAAAAATTTCCGGGTCCGATTGTGGATCGAACCCGGGTTGTCTGCGTGGCAAGCAGTTGTTCTACCACACAGCCACGCGTCTGCTTGGAAATTCAATGAAAATAACTTCCTCTGCTTGGAAATGCAGTGAAAATAACTTTCATGCTTCGCAAACGCAAGCGTCCCTTTATATAGGCGTCGCAATATAACATGTAATATCCCAGGGATATTGCGTGGTACGAGCGTACATTGCCATCGGGCGTCAGAATATGTGACTATCATAACGATTTCGTAGTTTAAAGCCGGCCACCCATTACAAACGGCACACACCTTTACTGCGCGTATTCCCTTAACACCACTCAGTGGGTGCATAGCAAGTATGCGCTAAGTGGTTGAAATAGGCACTCGGGACAGGATATCGTTATCGCGTTCAACTCCTAAAGGCGAAGATTAAGGGTCCCCCAATTTCACTGCGATATTACATGTTGTATTGTGTCGCCTGTATACAGGACGCGTATGTCTGTAAAGCATGCAAGTTATTTTTACTACATTTTCAAGCAGAGGAAGTTATTTTCAATGTAATTCCAAGCAGAAGCGTGGCTGAGTGGTAGAACACCTGCTTGCCACGCAGACGGCCTGGGTTCGATCCACAGTCGGACCGGGAAGTTTTTATTACTTATTTTATTTGCATCTCTCTCGATTTCTCGGTCACGGGCAAGATGATGATTTTTCGCTCACAACCAACGACGCCGCCGCCGACGCCGACGCTGGGAATTTCTGCGAAACGAGCCCTTTAACGCTATCGCGTTAAAAGATTCTGCGTGGCCGAGACCGACCATCGCGGTGCAGCCACTTTCGTCCTCCAGACACACTTCTGGCACATCCCCGAATCAAATAGCACCGTGGTCGGACAGACCACCAAGATCTAGTCAGTGCCGTCCACCAGAGGCGCGACTCATCGGCAAAGCACCAAGTCGAGCCCCAGCGTAGTATCGACCAACCACAGCGACACAGCCAGCACCGGTCACCAGAGACATTGTCGGCGGTTCGCTCATTCGCAGTCATGGCCGATTGTGATGACAATGAACAGCAGCGTAGCTTGGGTGCCTGAGCTCGAATAGCATGAGGAAGAAGAGAATGAAGTCAGAATACAACAGCCGGCCTGCTGCAAGGGTGCTCTCTCTTGTCTCATCCCTTTACACTTTATACAAAACTCAAGATACCACAGTTCGTCTTTCAGTTCCCCTTCCTTGGGTAGGTTAGTACGCAGAAAAAGAAATTCAACACAATACGAGTATATATGAGTGGCATTGTTTTAGCCATACGACTGGGGTACATTAATTGTCACTGTCCTTCTTCTCTCCTCCCAGAGCTGTGCACGGGGCTTCGGTAGCCCGCTGAAAGCCCGAGCCCAGCCTGCCTGCGGGCCGGGTTCGGGCGGGCCGACGTCTTCTCATTTCGGGGCCCGGGCCGCGCTCGGGCTACATTGTTTTTTTGTTGGGCGGGCCATGCCCGATGCAAAGCCCAAATCAAGCCCAAAATATAGACGTTGTGCTGCAACTGTTTTCCACCGCGCAGCGCCTTCTCCGGGACCGCCCCCCGCCCCCTTTCTCAGTTCTCCTTTCCTTCAGCCACTTTTTAACGCAAGGAGAGAAAGTGAAGTCACACACGATGAGCTTTGTGATTATCTATACACGAAATAATCCTCCTCTCCACATCTGAGGAACTAAACTTCTGGAAGAACCAACAGTCTAAATATTCCAAGTTTACTATGCTGGCGAAAAAAGATATTGACAATTGCGGCTACTAGCGCAAGCAGCGAATGGACCTTCAATTGGGCGGGATATGCGACGCAGAAGCGCCGCACTTCACCCGAATCATTGGACAGCTTACTTTTACACGACGAGTTGTAATCGTTGCATATAGTGACTGTCACATATCGTTGCCTCATCTTTCACTTTGATACGTTGAATAAAATGACACATTATCAGAAAACGACATCTTGTCTCCCTCAACAAATCTTCATAGTGTTGGGCCGGACCAGGCCGGGCGGGCTCGCAACCCCTCTAACGTCGGGCTCGGGGAGGCCCCTTCCACGCAGCCAGCGGGCCCGGGCCGGGCTCGGGCTTGAAAAATGCGGCCCGTGCACAGCTCTACTCTCCTCCCACCCAGGCCCATAGCCAGGGGGGGGGTTGCCCGAGTACGCCTCCCCCCGAAATTTTGATGAAGGGGGTGTTTTTACCGAAAATGACTAATAAAAAATAGGTGTTTTTCTCAAAGAGTGAATGCCTTCAGAAAACGCACCCAAAAATTCAGTTGGAAGTGCCGCTCGTCCTGTCATCGCGTTCCTCCCTTTGTGTGTGTGTTCTAATTCGCAGCTAAATTATGGTTTTTATGTATGAAGCATACACATGCATGCCCCAAGGTAGGCGTTTGCTGTGCTGAAGAAGACAACGCCACTTGTCGAAACGTTGGCACTAACGACAACCCCTGATCAAGAACATTCACAACGTCATTCAAAGCGGAATATGTGCCGATTAGACGCCAAGTGCCGGATCATTGCTAATATGGACAACCGGTGAAACGCAACCGAGGTTAGTAGCTCACCTGAGTTTGAAAGTGTGATAGCGTTAAATGTGGTATTGTTTTGCTCCTTGACGTCCAACTTTTCAAACTTCCCAAAATTTCTCACGTTTGCTCTGAAAGAAATGTGAGTTTGCATGACCTAATATCGCAGAAGAACGTCATCTGTGCATTTACCTGAAACCTTTGATCGAAAAGGCTGTTTGAAACTCCACGAAAGTGTCGTTCATTCTGAGCGTCACATCCATTTTGCACTCGATCTTGGACTTCTCGGTTGTGATAAAGGTCCACATCGGTTCAGAAGTGTTAAAGAACTGAAACAAAAAGGCAACACATATCTTATTCGTCATTTAATCTACACTGCGGAACTCTGTTAAACTAAAGAACTGCCGCAGCATTTCCTGTCGGTAAATTAGCATTTACATAAGGGTTGACATTTTATTCATGAAGACATAATCAGGCTGATTATCGGAATTCACTCAGACTTTTCGTGCAGTATCACGATACTTGATCAATATATCTGACTATAGCACAAACACTTTTAATTAGGGGTGTGCGAATATCCAATAATTTCGACTAACGAGTCCAAAGTGTTGTATTCGATTCGGTACTCGAATCGAATAGTGCACATTAGAAATACCCAAAATTTTTCGAATAATAAGCACTGATGAAAAAAATGTCAGAGAAACGACACGTTGGAATTGAGAGGGGCAACGTTTGTTTGCTCCACTCATCGAATTGCCAAGATGCACACAGCCCACGGTTTTACGGGATAGGGTCAAGGCGCTTTTGCGTAAAACCCCTGTGTCAACGAAGCGACAAGAGTCATCAATCCACTCTTTTCTTCATGACATTCATGTTCATTATATGGATATTGTTTTAAAAAATTATATATCACATTTATTTAAAAAAGCGGTTGACAAAGCGCCAATTTGAATACTATATATAGTCGCTCCCTTTATTTCAACGTGCAGCTACAAGATATTTCTAAATCTCTAGTGGTTGCTGTACTCTAGTTGTAATCTCTAGTGGTTCGTACGACTGAGTGTT
>JALIZH010020356.1:0-34426 GCA_030522465.1 Rhipicephalus appendiculatus
GCAACTTGGTTTATACGAACAGTAAAGTGATCTACACTCTAAAGAACTACGATGAGCACTGTGTTGAGTGGTGGGGTAAATGAGCACCTGTGTTGTGTTGTTTCATCTGTGTCCCGTTTATGCGCTGCTTGGACTATGTGTACGTACCAACAAGCCCTTAACCACAATTTTTAACTTCATAGGCATTATGGCGTGGTGTACAAACAATATACACAGGACGAAGTCTCCACTATGCTCGCTGACAGACTACCTTGCGAAGGTATTAAACGTTTTTACTCCTCTCCATACGTAAGCGCGACGACAGAAAGCTGACGGTGACGGCGTGACTACGATGACGAGCAGTTGCCCGCCGTTGTGAGCCCTATTTTAACAGAAAGAATAATAATCGCTATACCTTCGCTAATCGTCTCGGACTAGTGGACGCGCCACTGAATCTTTTACTCTTGCTTGTCATCTAGTCTAGCAAGGGAATGGATATATCGAAGCTAAGTAGAATGCAAGCGCCTAGTGCAAGCAGGAGCCACCGCTAAGCCACCGCTGTCGATGCGCGCCCGCAGCCAAAGCGCGCCCCGCGACCATCAGATGCAAGAAAATGGCGGTTGCGCTAGCAGAGCGACGCGGTTGTCCTCACTCTGGGAGGGCGCTCGCATCGAGGCACTCTAACCATGCCTAGGATGGATGGATGGATGGATGCTATGAGCGTCCCCCTTTATAACGGGGCGGTGACATGTCTGCCACCAGGCTCGAAAAAAAAAAAACTTTCTTTTTTTTTTTGTTGGCCTAATGTCTTATCTACATTGATTAAATCTATGTTATTACAGAAAAGAAATATATAAGTTCACGGTCCATCTCTCTGCTTCTTAAGGCAGAATGACCTTATTTTTCCCCATTCTTCATTTTTTGCCCTTTATCTCTACTTTTCTGCCACCAATACTCTAACCGTCTCTTACTTATTTCTATCGCGGACGTGTTCAGCTTTCCATTGATGTCCCTAAAACCCAAGGCTTCATGTAGACTCGTGCCCACACGTATATCTGGGTGGATATCGACACATTCAATCAGTACATGTTCCATCGTTTCCTTAGTTCCCCCACAGCATGTACATTGTTCTTCTTCGTTACAGAATCTCGCTTTATAGCTACGCGTTCTAAGGCAACCCGACCTTGCCTCAAACAGTAAAGCGCTTCCTCTTGAATTATCATAAAACCTCTCCCTCCTTATTTCGTTTTTTCCCTTTCGGTAGTCACTGAGAGCCGGCGCGCATCGAGGGTTCCTCGATGCGCGCGCCCTGGAGGGTGGAGCCATTCTTTGAGGGGGTGAATGCCGCCTTCCGTTCGGCGGCCGCCATTCGGCTCCCCCCGCCTCGTCGCGGCTGATTGAGTGAGACAGGTGCGCGGCGTTTTCTCGGACAAAATGCCCGGGTGTTGCATGCCACAGTGCACAAACCACTCGTGAAATGACTATAAGATGTTCAGATTTCCGAAAGATCCGAAAAGGCGACTCCTGTGGCTGGTAAAGATCAAGCGCGACAAGTGGCAACCCGCGGACCGTTCGTGTTTGTGCAGCCTAAGTTATGCCCTTTCAGCATTTGGAGAGTTATAACTCGCCGCGCTTACGCTGGCCTTCTCGCTCGACGTAACTTGCCGCAACGTATACGTTGTCGAAAGAATACTTTCGGGGCACTCACTCTTCTTGCATTGTAGGTCCAGAAACGACGCCTTGGCGTTTGCCAGCTGGTTCCCGGACGCGTATTGCCGAACGGTGACGGCGTATGTGCGTGTACGTGTGTGTGTTTGTGCGCATGTACGCATGATTGTGCATGTGTGTGCGTGTACGCGTGCGTCTCTGTGTGCGCGCACGCGCGTCTGTGTCTGGGTACGTGTGTGTGTGCGTGTGTTGCCGCGTGTGCGCGTGTGTGCGCGTGCCCATGTGTGTGTACGTGTGTACGCATGCATGTCGGTGAATGTGTGTATGCGTGCGTGTACGTGTGTGTGCGTGCGTGTGTGTGTGGGTGTATTTATGTGTGCACGTGTTTTTGTGTACGTGTGTGTGTGCGCGCATGCGTGTGTATGTGTGTGTGTATGTGTACGTGTGAGTGCGAGCCTGTGTGTGTGTTCGTATGTGTGAATGCGTGTGCGTGAGTGCATATATCTGCGTGCCTGTGTGGGTTTGTACTTGTGTGCGTGTGTATACGTATACGTGCGTGTACGTGTGTGTCTGTGTGTGCGTGTACAGGCGTGTGTGTGCGCATGCTTGTGTGCGCGCGTACGTGTGTGTTGTGCGTGTGCGCATGTACGCATGATTGTGCGTGCATGTGTGTGTGCGTGCGAGCATGTGCGCATGCGTGTGTGTTTCTACGCGTGTGCGTGTTTACGCGTGCGTGTGCGTGGGCGCGTGTGCGCATGCGTGTGTGCGCGTGCGTGTGTGCATGATTTAATGCCATAAATTTCATGACTTAATGCTTTAAAAGCCGTATGTAGAGCCCCAAATAGTATGATATGTATTCAAAAATTTTTTTTTTGCCCATCTGCTATTTACAGTAAGGTAGAAGAGATGAAAACAAAATTCAGAATACTGTGCGTTGCAGGGTGCGGTCCGTAAATGGGGTAGCTGATGAATAATTCGAAAACAAGATCTGAAAATATGGCGTGCATTCACAGTTTTAGATGTGAAGCATCTTATGGCGAAGCTTAATCCGGTGGTGGTGTGCGGCGAGGCCTCCCTTACTGCGCATGCGCAAACCCTTTCAACAAAAAATAAAAATAAAAAACCTCCTCTCCCCTTCTCTCTCCTCTAGGCATCCCTCCCCGCGGCAACCACACCCTCACTGCGCATGCGCCTCCCTCCTCTCTCCCCTCCTGTGCTCCCCCTCTCTCTCTCCTCTAGGCATCCCTGCGCGCGCTCCCCACTGCGCATGCGCGTCCCCCCTCGCTCACCTCTCCTACGCTCCCCCTCTCTCCTCTAGGGCATCCCTGCCCACAGCGTCCACACCTCACTGCGCATGCGCGTCCCCCCCCTCTCTCTCCTCTCCTACGCTTCCCCCCTCTCTCGCCGCGCGACGCCGACGCAGGCAGCGTCTGCTAGCGAGTTTCTTGGTTGAAAAAACCGACTGCTCGCGCTGCACAACCGTTCACTGTCCATCCCGTATATATGGCAATGGATCTTGACCTCCAAGGTGGTGCCGGTGGGAGATTTCTCCTGTGCGTTGTTGAACAATAAAAATTCGCAGCGTGCGCGTTAACTAAAAGCGCACTGCGGGTCTCTGTGTCCAGTCGGAGTCTTCTGTCTCTCATTGCCCATTAGCAGCGATTGGCATGTTCCAGTAAGAAACACCGCTCCATCACTGCGTGCTTTGCGCCTCCTCAGTTTTTCTCTCCTGCGCAACGCTGCGATAGCGCCAGCGTCAACGCCACCGCCAGTGTAAGCGTTAGCGCCCGCTGCTTCACATCTACACATGGTTCCCTTTAGCGGGAGATGGCGTAATTTTTTTTCTCTTTTCTCGTGACAGCACGTGGTTTTTTTTAATTCTTTTTTTCGCACGGCAGGCAAACTGTTTCTACACTTTTGTGGAAGGCACAAAACACACAGACACAATGAAATGCCATGGGACTTGGGTGCGTCTGTTTCGCATCTTTAACCAATATAAATAGTTACCGACTAGCCCAAGGAGATCTAACTGAAGGTCTTAACGCGGCTGGCGTGGACGGTGGTTTTCTGCTGCGAGCAACTCCAGCTACTAATGTCGCTTTAAAAATAAAGATTAGAGAATAGAAATCTGACACATTCACACTCCCGATGTGAAAACTTTGTATTTTTTGTCATGTTGTTTGAGTACCACTCGTTTTGACACATCGAACTCTGCAAGCAGCCGCGCGACGCCCGTTGGCTGCCTATCGTGGCTATAGGCGGCCTGCGGAGAGGGCATCGTAATGGCGGACGCCGTAGCAGACGACGCTGTTGTCTCCACCCTCCACGGCGGCGGAGGGGAGCGCGCGCATCGAGGAACCCTAACCATGCCTGTGTATTGCAACCAACCCGGCACGGACTTGCCGGTCATGTGACCTGTACCTCGCTGGCCAATGGCCTTCTTTCCCCCTTTCTTAAAAACCGCGTGAATAAACGCGGGAGCAGACGCTCTATAACTCTGCCGTCAGTCTCGCCTCAAGCCGTCTCTGCGTCGTCCTCCCTCCGTCGGCCCGCCGAGGGCACGCCGGCTGCCCTACACAACACAGACTACAGATTAACATCAGTGCCGCTTGTTGGCCATTTTAGAAACTTGTTCTTGTTCTTGTTCACCTATCAGTGTGGCTCACACCCCACTGTGGGGGATTGGCCAAGAATTGAGTGGTCTTATAAACTGTCACGGAAGTTTAGAATAATTGAGGCTATAGAATAAAAACGCTCATCTGTTGTTTCTTCTTTTTCACTTCTTCCATGTTGTTTTGGTGAGGTGGTGCAGCGGCAACAAGGTCGGAATTTTGCATGCAATATCTATGCACCAGCTATAGAAGCAAACTCTGCACTTTCATCAGTGGAGAATAATTAGAGGCAAGAAGCACTCTGCACTGACGAAAAACATCAACATTAGACTCGTTTTTCTTGGTTATCTTTCCATCCACTTTGCTTTCTTCACATTTATATCATTACTACAAATAATGTCCATGCTATCCTTGGCATTATTGTGTGTTATTTCTCATTAATTTTGTATCTACGAAAAACCAGCCCTTAAAATTCCCCTTCTTTTCTTCATTCATAGCGAGGGCCTCATTCTGGTAGACTGGACTGGATGCATTGAGGTAGTATGCGAGGATTATTGGTCAGCTGCCAGCTCGTAATAAGATCACGTGCTATGTGACACCAGCAGGCATAAAAAGAGTGTTCCACACTCACTGCCATAGCTGCGATCAGCATTGACTAACACTCCCAGGTTTAAATGCAAAACTGTACACAATGAAGTGCATGGGGGGGGGGATGACCGCTGCTGTAGCTCAATTGGTAGAGGGCGCGCTATTCGAAGGTTGCAAGTTCAGGTCCCTGCTGGCGGCAAGTTATCTTTTTTGTCCACTTTACTTCCTTCATATTTATATTACAATTACGACAAATAAATTCCTTTATACTATAGTTGGCATTATTGCCTGTTAATTCTCATTATTCTTGACTACAGTATTCATATTGTATGTAGCGACTACGTTTTCATTTTCATGTTGAAGTTACAGTATTATCGATCTAGACGTCTGCTTTTTGCGTGCTCTTTACCATATATAAGCCTTGGGTTTCTTTAAATTGCTGAAACAAATTTTGAAAGAGCATCTTTTAAAAATGTGTGTGATCAAAGCAACCATTGAGACTGAACCCTTTTACCTATGCATTTCTAACAGTCTTGACCCTGAAATTCCCTTGCTTTGCCGTTTTTTTTTTTTGCTCCCCCCTCTACCCGCTTTTTTCCCACTTTCCAAGTGAGCAAAACCCCTACACAAGGCATGTGTAGGCACGTAACCACTGCTTGCTTTAACTTAACAAAAAAAACATTTACAGGCACCAGGCCCATAGCCGGAAGTTTTTTTTCGGGGGGGGGCCCACCTGTTGAAAACCTTGAAAACCACCTATTTTTTATTATTTTTTTCTTGGTAAAACACCCCCCTCCATCCGAAATTTGGGGGGGGGGGGGGGGCCTGGCTTTGGGCCTGACAGGGACTCGCATGACAGTAGCCCAGCGCATTCAGTTGCGAAACAATGCAAGCAGAAAAAAGTGTGGCACTGCACCTTTCTGAAAAGTTGATGGCAATAAAACTGTTTATTTCACACACTGAATCCCATCACTAGTTCCATTTACATGGTGATGGCTGGAAAAGGAGCAGCTACAGTGGGTGCTCATCATGTTGACTTCCACACTGGTAACCCTGCTTGCTCCGGCACGCCCAGGGCATGAGCTCGGTGGTGGTTCCGGTGACTACAGTACCCGTGGGTGTTACTAGGATGGCACCTGCACAGCCTCCCCTGCGTCTTCAGCCTCATCCGCTGCAGCGCTTGTTCCATGGCCACAGTGGGAGATGAACCTGTTGCAGACACAACCGTCAGTTCACAGTTGGTACCCAGGTAGTAATTTCGTAATTTCTGGCATGACCAACCTTCAGTACCAACTACACTAAAAACAACTGTGTCACTTTTCAATATGAACTTCACTTCAACACATTTTTCGCACCTCTGAACTAGCATTTTATCCTCTTTAATAAATGGCCTGAACTTTAGTCTTCATTAATGCCATGTTTAGTTTTGTGTCTCACCAATGCTGTGTTACCACTGCCTGGCACAGGCCGTGCCTCAATGTTTGTGAAACTTCTAGTAGATTATTTTAGATGATTGCAATAGGATTGCATGCATGATGCAAGCAGTCCAGTTGACCCACTTAGCATGCCCCCCTGCCTTTGTAGTTACCAACGAAGCGGAGCAGCCATGGAAATGTCATGACATCTTGCATGAACATGTGACTAGAAGCTCATACTGTGTTGTTATGTAAGAGTACAATCAGAACTGAAGCTAGCTTTTAGAAACATACTGCAATGACTTTTTCAGGGTGCACTCATGCTTACCAGTACATTTCCTAGGCTCTTGCAAGTTTGGCCTTTTAATTGAAATAAAAAAACAGAGAAGTGAAACTTTTCGTGTCAGTACCCATTTAAGAACACACCGCCAGCCAAACAGAGCTGACAGTGCCATGTAGCAGCAGCGAACCAAAATGACAAAGCCACGATCCGACGCTGCGACCTAACAGTACCACGAGACAACGAACTACCGACATCGATCTGCTTATCAATGGCCACAACGTCGTAGCTCTGGCTAATATTAGAGCAAATCATTCAGTCCATAGGTCGGCAAAAAATGCGGAGCTCACTCAGACTCACTTATGAAATATATTTTGTTCTTGGGACTCATTCGGACTCAGATTCACCAAAATTTTCCTCAACAGGACTCACTCGGACTCAGATTCAGTGAAATTTTTCCCAGCGGGACTTACTCAGACTCACGAAAATATATTTCACTTGGACTCACTCAGACTCACGGCTCCATCTGAGTCTGAGTGAGCCAACTCCGAGTCCGTTAGCGTACAATAGGCTTTTTGAACTAGGTGTCAATGCTCTTTAACACCAGTATCTCGTGTAATCGGGGCTCTACTTGGCGTATTTTGCTCTTGTAGCTTCAAATATGAGATGTCAGTGGTTGAAATCCAGCAAGGGCATTTTTATTGTAAGAGATGACTCACATGAGATATTTTTATCAAGAATTTCTGGGAAAGAGCTTCCAGGGACGGGGGGAGGGGGGGCTCACGGCATTCTCACCTCCTCCATAAGTCACGCCTCTGATCAATAAATATTGAGCTGGTGTATGAATGATGGTGAGTATGAGTCGGCGTGAGTATAAAGTATCAACGTGAGCCTTCGTAAGGCTGATAGTAAGGCTGAAGTTGAGTAAATGGAACCATACATCGGCAGAAAAGTGTACAGCTCACTCAGATTCACTCAAGAAATACATCTTGAGCTCAGGGCTCACTCGGACTAAGACTCACCAAAATTTTTCGTCAACTGGACTCACTCGGACTCAGACTCACGGCTCCATCTGAGTCAGAGTGAGTCTAGTGAGTCGACTCATGAGTGAGTTTGCCGACCTATGATTCGGTCATCAGTGGGCAATTAACCGCGAAGTTTGAAAAAGTTAAGACTGTAGAGAAAGGCCCCGAAAGTTGGACAGCTGGAGGTCACCTGTAGTAATGCCGGCGGGAATCTGCACGGCAAGAGTCACCATAATTAATGGACTAATCCCGTGGGCTTCATTGCTCAAGGGATGTCGTTCTTGGTACGGACTTTGTAAGCCACCACAGTGCAGTCATCGACCAGAGATCCGAGTGGATAACACTATCCTTAGAAAAAGCACTATCACCGCATATGATGCCAGGAAATGATGTCTTAAAAGTCACTATCTGCCTCGCTCCAGTGTCATCATTGCCGTTGGCACTGAGAAACACGCAGACTTAGAAGGTCTCATCAAGGGCAAACAGCACGTGCTGATCAACTACAAGATTTGCGTCGCAAGGGGCATAGCTGAGTTGTCTGCAGAGAAGGCATCAGTGATAACTCACAAATTTATTTCAGTAATGAATACGAGCACGTCAATAAAGGCACGACGGTCGCCTACATAGATGAAATTGTGGAAGCCAGCAATGCTTTCACCCTCAGATTCTTCTGAACCTACTCCAATGATCCAAGCTCCTGAACCACAACCAGCTTCTGATGTCACTACAAGCCTACCCAGCTCAAGGGCTGCTTCTCGTCATCAAGAATTCGACAAATCCCTGTTGCTAAACACTGCATTATAACTGAAGAATATTGCTGTCCAAAGAAAGAAGACGAGGACGACAGTTATTTTTGGTGTCGAGCGCAGAAACCAATGCTAGACTGCTTTTGCTGAATGCCGATCTTTGCATCATGTGTAAATAAAGATGCCTCATCCGAAACATTTTGTGGTGGAGGCACTGTGTACCTTGACACAGCAACTGGTGTTGAAACTGCTTGATCTACGCTGAAGCCACCACCTTGCTGTACAGCACCCGTTACCGCTGGTGGTCGAGCTGTCTCATAGTAAAGAATGCCGGAAGCTGCAGCCCCTGCACCAGTTGCTGTGACCCTACAGCCACTGGTCCCAGGCAGCATCAGCATCTCATAGAGCCTCGTACATTCGGAGGTAAATTTGGCGAGCATGTGGTTGAGTGGCTCACATACAGCCACTCAAGAAATATAGCCATACAAGAAATACATTAAAAGAAACTACCAGGATTGGGTCAAGTCAGCTGTCCAACATCGTGGTTTTCTTAATGGACAAGGCATTCATATAGTTTTACAACCATAAGGACACCCTAGCGACTCAGCTTTCTTCCTGTCTCTTAATGTTACGCCTATCATTTTTCATTCCATTGCACGTAGCGTGACTCTCTCAAGTTTCTTTGTTATCCTCCAAGTTTCAACCCCATATGTACAGTACCCACGGATTCAAATAAGACAGCAGATTTGTTGGAACAGCATCGGTATTCGCTATTTTTCGAGATAACCGCGTCTTGTTGCGACTAATGTGGTCTCTAAAGATAATGTTTGCTTTCATCTACCAGTTCCAGTCAAAATTACACCGATGTGACTCGAACTGAAGACGGTGGAAATGAAAGTATGCGCTATACTTAGCCCTAAATTGTCCTATTTCAATCCGTGAGTACTGTACAATGGTTGTACACTTAGTGCTTTAGCGACAGTGGTAAACTGTGTCGCAATTTTGGAATGTCTGTGTGTGCACTCCAGCGCATCTGTATTCTTCAGTAAGTTTCCTTTACAGACTACAAGGGCTGGTTGGCAATCACAAACTCTTTCTTTTTTCACCAGGATATTAATCATTATGCTTGTCATTCACATGTTCATTTATTCATTGAATACTGTAGGCCTGTTCAGGACTATGCAGCACAAGGCATACGAAGTACAGAGGACCTCGTGTTAATGACGAACAAAGAAAGAGACATACAATTGAACCCTTTTATAAGAGACATGCACCGGGCGGCGATTCTTGTCTTTTATATTATGTGTCTCGTATAAGCAGGGTACCAATTATGCATTTTCTTATCAACCCCTAGTATTTACTCGAATCTAGGCCGATGTTTTTTTTCAAAAAAGGGATGTGCGAAAGTGGGGGGGTCGGCTTAGATTCGAGTACCATAGTTTGACCGCAGCCGCCACATACTAGGGGCTTTTAGCTTGTACGTATACTTGTTTACGTTACCGTGTTACCGGTTACCGGATTGCGTTTACCGTTTTACCGGAACGCATGTTTTAGAAAAGTTTTAGCACACCATACGTAAACGTTTACGTACTTACGTAAACGTATACCTTTACGTTTGCGCAAACCACCAAATTGCGATGATAACTGCATTTAAACTATATTTAATTTAGATAAGATTGAATCACTACTGCGGAAAAATCATCGAAAAGGTTTTTTTAGCGTGTAAGGTATCCCAATGTACGCGAAGGAGTATAAAACGTATAAAATACCAGGTTACCGGACGATGGTGTCGACATCTTGTGACGATTTGTGCAACCAAAGTCATGTACAGGTTTGTTTTCGCCGTGTGTTTTTGAAGTAAGAAATGATTAAAAAGGCAACTCATTCGTAGTTATGCCACTGCAAGGCATTCACATCAGAAGTAGAATGCACGATGTTTCTGGAATACCAATTCTGTGCTTGCTTGGTTCATATTAGCCCCGCTAGATGGCGCCACCGATCCAGCATGTCGGGCAGGTCAGGGGTTTTAGGCCTCTCACGTTTACTGCTTCGGCTTGCTAGGTCACTAGCTTCGGCAATCCTGCTGAAACAATTAAGGTGATCGCTCGCACTTCGGCTTATTTTGACTCGACATCGACGGCTGGAGTCTCCTCAAAGCGGATATCGCGAGTAGCCACGAACGAAGGTGGATTTGTGAGCTGGGGCCGAAAACGTAAAGCCTATCCGGCGAGTAGTTTACGTTCCGTAAAAGTCTACGTTCCGTAAAAGTCTACGTTCCGTGAAAGTCTACGTTCCGTAAAGAAACGCGCATGCGCAGATTCCTTCCGGTATCCGGTAACACGGTAACGTAAAGATGTATACGTACAAGCTAAAAGCCCCTATTGTCGGCCACAAAAGTTTACGGGAACTGCAGCGCGTGTCGGAGCGACGTAAAACTGAAGCGCTGCATCACCTACCGTGACGGTTTTCGAGGCTATCGGCCTCAGCGATTAGTGACGGTGCGTTTAGATAACGCGCCTTTGCCGGATCTTATCGCAGAGGCCACGGCCGATATCCTGAACACCCGCCGCGTCACGGTAGGTGACGCAGCGATGCAGTTTAGTTTTTCGTCGCTCGCCCGCTCCGCCATGCGCTGCAGATCCCGCAAACTTTTGCAGCCGACAGTACGTAAAGGCCCGGCCACGCTAGCGGCATGACGGCTTGCCATGTGCCCATCTCGGGCTGCCATGTGCAGGCGGTTCTGCATGCGTGTCCGAGGCATTTTCGCGACATCCTGCAGTAGCGTTCCACAGCGACGTGGTCTCTCAGCGGCGGAGTGGTGGTCCCCATGGCTACACAGGCGAACCGCGTTGTCTGCTTTGTACTGTCCATTGTTCCGAAATCTCGCAGTCATATACCTTCATGCAGCGAGTGTTGTCGAGCCGGCAAGATTTCACGCCGAGCAAGGCGGATCGTGTCACGTGCAGTTATGCCAACCTAAGACAGTGTTTTATCCCTAGATTGACCGTCTAAAATTCCCTAGATTACAAGAAAAATCCCTAGATTGTCATTTTAATGTCAGTATTCAAGCGAATTCACCTTTAACAAATTATAAACATAGTGGGCTCTGTGGCCCCAATTCTTCTAGATCTTGTTAAAAGTAAGCAGCTTCATACTAACAACCACTTGACTTCTTTTTTCTACATGTTCTGTGGAGTTGCATATAAAGGGCTTCAAGGCGGCGCCAGTTCCTACAGACAGATTTGTCTGTATATTTCACTTTGTGCACTACAAGTGCAAGCCTGTAGCGCCTTTCTTGTACTTTGTTAGGTGGTGGTCAATCTCTAGTTTTCCACATTTGTAACCAGTGTTCCATGATTTACACTAGATACACATGGGCCAATTTTTACTGGCTGATAGGTACGCCTTCCCTGTGTACTTTCGAACAGCTTCCCGTCTTCTCGTCTCTTTTCGTCACGCAGTATTTATAAGAGTGAATCCGTACGAGGTCACCCAATTTTCAGTCCTACTCTCGCTCTCTTTCTCTCTAAGCCTCCTGAATGAGTACTTAATTAACATCGAGAATTTGCACGGCGATGACACGCAGTGAGCGCGAACTTCGCACTTGTTAATGTGAACTACCAGAAAAAATGTTCATCTTAATAACTTTTTTAGCGCAAACAAACACACGGACAAAGAGAGGGAACGACACCAGCGCTGGTGTCGTTCCCTCTCTTTGTCCGTGTGTTTCTTTGCGCTAAAAAAGTTATTAAGATGAATGTGTACCAACTAGCTTCCCTTTCAGTTTTACTCCAGAAAAAGTGTCTCTTTGTTTCCCAGAGCAGCCATCACTGAGGGCGCTCATGATGATATGCGCGTACATGTTAAACACTTACGACGACAAAGTTTCAGTTCCTCCAGTATTGTATTCAGCCTTAATCTTGCGTTACAGAACTGCTATCGCCTTCACTCGGCCCAGCAGAACACCAAAGTTCTTTTATGTGAAAAGAAAACTGGAAATAGCCAAGATTATCGTTTCTTATAGCCTTTATAGTTGAAAAAGCGTGATCACTCAGTAGCACCTATAATCAAGCCGCGTAATGCAACATTTCCAGGGCCTTACAAAAATTCCTAGATTCAACAAAAAGACGCCAAATCCCCAAACGAGATAGAAAATCTCTAGATCTAGGGATAAATCCCTAGGGTTGGCATCGCTGGTCACGTGATACGTGATTGCGGGATAGCGGTGCCGGCGATAACCGTGCCCTTTGACACCCCCCTACTCTCCGCCTCTCGCGTGCGCGACAGGCGCGGGCCTGCGCGGTCGCAGAGTTCGCCGTTTTCTGAAGTTTAGTGCAGTCGCATTGGTAGAGTTCTGGAAGTGTCGCGCCTTAACCACGTGCTTGCGAAACGCTTGCACCACATGTGCTTTTGAAGCGATGGCACCAATCAAGTGGTGCTACTGCAGCGTCGTTTTGCACGCGGAGAAAACTTCAAACCTGCAAGCGCAGATCGATTTCGGCATGCACGAAAAGAATGTGCGCTACGGAGTGCGCGCTTATGCAATAAAAATGCTGGGTTTTCTGCCGATGAAACGGCATTTCTTTCATTCGGCCTGCATTCGAGGTAAACTTTTTTTTTTTCCTGGCCTTGCGAATTTTGGGGGTCGGCCTGCAATCGAGGGCGGCCTAGATTCGAGTAAATACGGTATTTCGATGTAGGCACACCGGTGTTTCTTATATCCGTTTGTCTCTTACATCAGTGTCTCTTATAAAGGGATTCGACTGAACTACATTGTAAGCATAGACGAGAACAAAGCAATAAGTGAGCCATACATTTGAATATTTCAGTTGGCATGTCAGAAATGGTAAACATGTTTAAAAAAAAAAAAAAGACTGCAGCAGTAAGAAAGGTTATGCACTTTGTAGACTTGGAAATATGAAGAGACACACCACAACAAAAATGAAAAAGGAAAGTTCATTCGAACGAAATAGTGTGTAAGTACATGTGTGATCCATTATTCTTGCATTTTTTGTGCACCAAACATTAGCAGGTTACTGCAGCAACTAAAAATAAGACTCTAGTAGAGCCAAGAATGAGTCGACTGATTCAGCAACATCATTTGACTGGTAATCCCTAATTTCGATAGCTAAAGACAACAATGAATATGTGGGACAAAGGGACATATGCATTTGTCAGGGTCAGCTCTGCTCAAGTGTTGACTGAGAGGTTTCGAGTATTCCTCCTTATTTGCTAAATTGTGGGCAAGAAGAAAGACAAATTTCAGGCAGCCTAACGTAATATTCTACTTTCCTTGTGCAACAAAAAGAACTGAAAACAACAAAGGACACATGCAGAACACATCAGCATAAAACTTTCAACTGTTTAATGCAGTGATGAACATAAGATATATATACAGAGACTACAGGTATGCACAGAGATGCCCTAGCTACCGACACCATCTAGCGTCATAGTCTCTGTGTATATCTCAAGCTCATCACCGCATTAATCAGTTGGTAGATTGTACTGATGAGTTCTGTATGTGTCTTCCTTTGCCGTGCCCAGTTCTTTTTGTTGCACAAGGAAAGTAGATCAGTGCCTTCTTTTTGCAGTTTGCACAAGGAAAGTTGTTCATATATAACCAACTAGCCCATTGTTTTTCTTTGACTAGCATACGCCAGCTTGTCAGAGTTGTGACAAAGGCTTGCACATTGAGCGAAGTAACGCTCTGCCACCTGGCAATCTTTGAATAAACAAAAATATCCTGTTTTCAATTTTTTTTTAATATGTTAGTCATGTGCTTTTGGGGTGGGTTCCAGACCATTGCCGCATATTCTAAGATGGGTCTAATAAATGTTCTGTATGCTGTTAGTTTCACCTGGTGGACGTACTAGATAGTTTTAGCCTAGTTACTTGAATGCTTGCCTAGAAGTATGATCGAAACAGACATCCATCTTTAAAAAGCGGCAACACCGTAGTGATCATGTCGCCTAAGCACGCTTGGCCTGTTTTGCAGATAATGCCGCTGGTCTTCAACTTTCTGCTATCAACTGCCAGCCTATCGGACGATGGGGATTCCTTAGTGTATCCAGCAAGTGACGTCATCATGATGAGCCGATAGAATTTTCCGAGGCGAGTGACGTCTTTGGTGGACCAGGATCATATAAAGCGCATCCTTCACTCGGGATTGTTCAGTGGGAGCGGCAACACCGTAGTGACCATGTCGCCTAAGAACGCTTGGCCTGCTTTGCAGATAATGCCGCTGGTCTTCAACTTTCTGCTATCAACTGCCAGCCTATCGGACGATGGGGATTTTTTTGTGTATCCAGCAAGTGCATCATCATGATGAGCCGATGGAATTTTCCGAGGGGAGCGACGTCTTTGGTGGACCAGGATTATCTAAAGTGCATTTTTCACCTGGAATTGTTCAGTGGGAGCGGCAACACCGTAGTGACCATGTCGCCTAAGCATGCTTGGCCTGTTTTGCAGATAATGCCGCTGGTCTTCAACATTCTATCAACTGCCAGCCTACCGGACGATGGGGATTCCTTGGTGTATCCAGCAAGTGACGTCATCATGATGAGCCGATAGAATTTTCCGAGGGGAGCGACGTCTTTGGTGGACCAGGATCATCTAAAGCGCATCCTTCACCTGGCATTGTTCAGTGGGAGTGGCAACACCGTAGTGACCATGTCGCCTAAGCACGCTTGGCCTGTTTTGCAGGTTGGATATTATTCTTATGCCACGCGGTTTCGCTCTAACAACCTTTGTCTCATTGTTCTGCCACTCCCAATGAAATGTGCTGAAATTTTCTGCATGCTATGGACTTACTTACAGTTACTACTTTCTGGTGATGTTGAAATGAATCCAGGGCCATCTACTGAGCAGATTCTTAAAGAAATTTTAGAGAAGCAAAACAAACTGGAGAGCCGTTTCACGGCTGTGGAAGAAAAACTCAATACCTTCAAGGACCAGCTGGCTAAACTGTTAAACCTTGAGAAGAGAGTAAAAGATCTCAAGAGCACAATACAGCTCCAGCATGAAAAAATGGCTGAAATAGAAGACAGAGCTAGGCGCAACAATGTTATAGTATTTGGCGTTGCAGAGGATACTAACGAGACCCATGATGAACTTAGAGACAAAGTAATAACAGGCATCTTTTCTGAGCGCCTCAGTGTGACACTATCGTCAGTGGAGAGGATTCATCGACTAGGAAAAAGAAGAGATAGAAGAGATAACAAATAATTATGAAGCTATATAACTACAACGAAAAAGTTGCCATATTTAGAAACTGCTGGAAACTGAAGGGAACAAAGCTTAGTATTTCTGATATCCTACTCGCAAGAAACGCTGGAAAGAAGAAAGCTGTTATGGCAATCGGCACAAAGTGAAAAGCGCGATGGAGCCAAGATCAAGCTTATTCGCGATAAGCTTCATGTCAATGGTGATATCTACACGTGGGATACTATTTCCAAATCGAGGATAAAACTCGGCCATCGCCCAAACACCGATTCTCACCGTTATGACTGACAAGATAACAGCTGTGAAATTTGAATTTTAAATGTGAACAGTTTGAAAGTCTAACACTACTACATGATCCGGACATAATAGCTGTGACTGAGACATGGCTGAATCACGAAATTAAAAATGATGAGGTTTTTCCTTGCTCTTACACTGTGCTTAGGAACGATAGATTGACAAGAGGTGGCGTTGTTGGTTAAGAAACCACTAAAGTACGAGCCTCTGCCAGCTATAATTGGATATGAAAATGTGTGGTGCAAGTTGTTTTTAGCTAGCATGATCATGTTAATAAGAGTTGTATACCGCCCTCCAAATAGCCCTGTCCAGTTTCTTGGGGATATTGACGCTTATTTGGCATCTATATTACCAACGACCGAACTAAAATTATATACTTACCAGAGATTTCAATTTACCCAGTATAGACTGGATTGCTCGTATTCCGAACTCAGTCGACAAACAACATGCAGACCTAATGCTCGAAATAATTGCAAAACACAGGCTCATACAGGTGGTTAACGAATCAACACACGTACAAGGAACTGTAAGCACTATCCTTCATTCGTTATTCCTTAGCGAGGCAACATTTCACTGTAACATTAATATTGATGAAGGAATATCGGATCACAAAATAGTAGTGCTAGTCCTAGGATTAATAATAGCTTGGAAAGAACTAAAACGGTCCAGGTTTACAATTTCAACCAAGCTGATGACATGTCAATTCTTGATGACATGGAAATTGCATTTGATATGATGCCACAAGAGGATGACGTCGATAAGCTTTGGAAGTACTTTGAAGCACGATTCGTGTTTATCACGGTTTGTGCCGAAAATTCATAGGCGTTGTAGAAAACGCAGCCCCTGGATAACCCGCGGCCTTATCCACTTAAAACGAAGGCTACGTCGTGCACAACAACAAATTCCAAAGGACACCGAGAAAATTGCTACCATTAGTGCGCAGGTCCGATGCGGGATAAAAGATTCCAGGTCATATTTTTTTTCCACTGTGCTAACTGATTACATGTGTAATTCACCCCCAAAAATTTTGGAGGTACCTTTCAGGTAATAAACCGGCAATTGACGGTGTTTCCGTGAACGGTATCATGTGCAGTGAACCCGCCTTCAATGAGTTCTTTGTCTCAGTTTTTTTCCGCAAAATCAGACTCTTCTCTCGAGAATACTCCCCTGACGCCCTGTGAAGACATTATTATTTCAAAGAAGGGCATAATTGCTCTGTAGTTAAAACTAGGCACAAAGAAATCTTGTGGTCCTGATGAGATTCCAAATGAATTTCTAAAAGGATTTTGCTAATGGGTGTCATGTTTTCTCGAAAGGATATTCATTGCTTCATTACAGAATGCTAGTCTTCCCAGTCAGTGACTGGTTGTCGGCTACAGTTGTACGTGTATTTAAATCGGGGAATAAGCTCGACATTCAAAATTACCACCCCTATTTCCATTACGTGCGCTGTAAGTAAAACACTTCAACACATAATATCTAAGTAATCCTAGTAGAGCACATAGAGGGGAATAATCTTTTTTTTATGCTAAACAACATGGTTTTCTTCAGCGTTTATCAACCATCACTCAGTTATTTGAAACGGTCCACTGCATCGCCAAGGCCATTAACTCTAAAGAACAAACTGACATGATATCCCTAGATCTATCAAAAGCATTTGATAGAGTCCCGCACAAAAAAACTTATTGAAAAGCTTTACGCATTTGGCATCAATGTACGTATTATTAAATAGATTGAAGCATATCTGAGTAACAGAAATTAATTCGTTCAAATAGCCAGTAAACGTGCGTCTACACTGCCTGTGACATCGGGGGTTCCTCAAGGTTCGGTACTGGGACCCATTTTGTTTTTACTGTATGTGAATTATATTGCGAATCATGTCAGTCCTAGTGTTGAAGTGAGATTATTTGCTGACGACTGTCTGCTGTTTTGTCATGTAAAAAAGCCGGCAGATCCCACGCACTGTGGGAATCGATGTAATGCAAAGCAGCCAGGAAGGAGCAAATCATGCTTTACATAATTTGCATATCATGTTTGACACGTTAGGACCTGTCATTCATGTTCGTCGTACAGTCACGTCGCGCAATACCAATTTTGGTGTATATCAAGCTAGCGAACTCGACGCAAGCGCACCATGAGCGTGGCATGTAAATGGCATTGTAGATGACATGCATGCCAAGATTCTCATGTTACCACCTGCCACTTATGTTTGTTTTACAGTCTTGTTCCCCAGCCCCCCTACGCACTCAATACCAAATTTGGTGCAAGCTAACGAAACGGCCGCGAGCACGCCATGAGCGTGGCATGCAAGTCATGTCGCACATGACAAGTCATGATTTCCATATTACCACTTGTCATTTATGTTCGTCATACAGTCACGTCACTCAATACCAAGTTTGGTGTATATCAAGCTAACGAAACGGCCGCGAGCGTGCCATGAGCGTGGCATGCAAGTCATGTCGCACATGACAAGTCATGATTTCCATATTAATTACATTACCACTTGTCATTTATGTTCGTCATACAGTTATGTCACTCAATACCAAATTTGGTGTATATCACGCTAACGAAACGGCCGCGAGCACGCCATGAGCGTGGCATGTAAATCATGTTGTTCATGACATGCACGTCATTATTTGCATATTACCACCTGTCGTTTATGTTCGTCATATAGTCACGTCACTCAATCCCAAATTTGGTGTATATCAAGCTAACGCAATGGCCACGAGCGCGCCATGAGCGTGGCATGCAAGTCATGTCGCACATGATTTCCATATTACCACTTGTCATTTATGTTCGTCATATAGTCACGTCACTCAATCCCAAATTTGGTGCATATCAAGCCAACAAAATGGCCGCGAGCGTGCCGTGAGCGTGGCACGAAAGTCATGTCGCACATGACATGTCATGATTTCCATATTACGTACCACTTGTCATTTATGTTCATCATACAGTCATGTCACTCAATACCAATTCTGGTGTATATCAAGCTAACGAAGCGGCCGCAAGCATGCCATGAGCGTGGCATGTAAATCATGTTGTTCATGACATGCACGTCATTAATTGCATATAACCACCTGTCATTTATGTTCGTCATACAGTCACGTCACTCAGTCCCAAATTTAGTGTATATCAAGCTAACGAAACGGCCGCGAGCGCGCCATGAGCGTGGCATGTAAATCATACTTTTCATGACAAGTTAGTCATGATTTTCATGATATGACCAGCCATTTATGTTCGTCATACAGTCATGTTATGCCATACCAAATTTGGTATAAATCCCATTAACGATACGGCCAGGAGAGCACAAAGTTGCAGGCGGCTAGATAGATAGCTAGATAGATACGCTCAAAGTCGCCGAAGTTCGCTAAGAAATGCTTCGCATTTAAAAGTGTCAGTGATCAAATTCTGCTTAATGAATTCCTGAAAATAATAATTGATTGGTGCTCCAGGTGGGATATGAAGATAACTTTGAGAAGTCCAGTTGCATAACATATTCAAATAAGAAATCTCCCTTAAAGTTTAATTACACTGTGGATAGTAAAGAAATCAAACGCACGCAAGTTTACATACCTCGGCGTTAAAATCACTGACAGCCTCAATTGGAAGGAACACATTGATAGGATCTGCGGAACAGGCCAATGCAAATATGGCTTCTTAAAAGAAAACTGTCGGCTGCAAGCCCCAGTATGAAACTTAAAGCTTATAAGATGATCATACGCCCAGCTCTGGAATACGCTTCTATAATTTGGGACCCTCACCAACAATACCAAATCAATAAACTGGAATGTGTTCAAAAATTGGCACCAAGGTTCATGTAATCGTCTTATCGACGAACGCAATCCGCAACAGCCCTGCTAACAAGGGCAGGACTACAAACACTTAATGCCAGGCGAAAAATTGCCCGCTTAAAATTCCTTTACAGCTGTCAGCTGGTAAATTCAATTTGGACTCTTCATTATACCTGCTCCCACCTGGAAGAAATTCTCATCGCACCTATCACTGTCATGTATTTTTGCCCTATAACTCGCGAGTGTATGTGTATAAATACCGTATTTACTCGCGTAATGAACGCACTCACATAATAAACGCACCTCCAACTTCAGTCGTCAAAATTTTGATTTTTTTTTCTCCCGCGTAATAAACGCACCCCCCACATTCAACCGCTACAGTCCCGCGAACCAAAAAGTGGCGCCTCCTTGCCCATTGATCTTTTCCGTTTTTTATTACGCCGACCTCCCTGACCTCCCCTCGGTTCGCAACCCCCCCCTTCGCCCGCTGCCGCGCGCAGTTCCTTGTTTTTCTTTCTATCTGTGCGCGGCGTCCAGGGCTTAAAGTCAGGGGGGGCCCGGAGCCCGGCCCCCCTTCCGTTTTTTAAGGAGGGGCTGGGCCCCCCCTTGGCAGGCCAGCTGTAGAACAGCTGCAATCATTTGACATGTGTACTGAAAAATTATGACTAATGTATCTATTTGTATAACATTCTTAACCCTTTGTGCGGCAGTGGGACACATACGTCCCACTTTTCGGTCTACAGAAAAAAATTTCTCCCACATCACCCGTTGCAATTAGCGCAACATTAAGTCACTCATATCTTACCTAAGGCATCGTAATCTCGAAAAAAATTCGTTTACCACGCTTTCGAAGGGTGGATGTAGTGTTACAATAGCGCTGAATTTCGGTCAATTTTTTATGATCGCTTCTGAATTTTCCTCTTTTTGAGATACATAGAACCTACCAATCAAAATGCCGGATAATATCCTCCTTTTCTGGTTTTTGAGAGAGATGATCTTAGCTTCCAGTCATCACGTGTTTTTTGTAAATTTGCGAAATAACTTGACCAATAAATGCATCGGAACAATCCCCTTCAAAATTATCCCGCTAATCGCGCAGCGCATTTATGGATATTAATGCGTGCAAATATTTTTCTCGATATTATTTACCTCTTGAAATGTAGCCACATGTTCAGGGATAACATCTGTACTCGAAAATTTCAACAGCAAAAGCTAGGACGGCCAAATGGCCAAAAAAAAATGGTCGATGCATGCGGTGAAGTAAGCTTTACAGGGACATACCACAGCGCTTTGAAGGCTCAAGAGATGCAACTGCAGGCGGCGTTCTCCAGCTCAAATGATGTCCGCACAACTTTTCTCTTCACAACTTTAGAAGTGATACTCTGTGCCATTTGCTTCGGCCGTTTCATCCCAAAATTCCCGTTGATGCAATCGCGAGATGGTGCCTTCATGAGGCAGTGGGACAGTGTTTTCCCACTTTTTGAAAACACTCTCATGAGTCAGTGGGACATATATGTCCCACTTTTTTTCAGTAAACTACTGGCTTGATTTTGATAAAATTTGTTTCATACTATTTCTTTCTAGTTTATATCACTAAAGCACGGCCGGTTTTTTATATTATCATGTCAAAAATATAGCACGACCGACAAAGGGTTAAGCAGTTCAGTACTAGAGACAGTTGGCTGCACTATATATATATATATATATATATATATATATATATATATATATATATATATATATATATATATATATATATATATATATATATATATATATATATATATATATATATATGTATATATATATATATATATACTTCGAGAAGTAGAGGGCGTTCAAAAGCGAAAACTTCGTTTATTTTTCCAACGTTTCAGCCGGGGCCCGGCCTTCATCAGGGAAAACAGCATACAGCAATGCGTTCTTCTTAAGGTAGGCCACCACCTTCAAAAACGCATTTTTTGAAAAAAAATTTAACTTTTTGAGATTTCATATTTTCAAGCTCCCTGTCCATTCAAGAAGATTTAGGAAAAAAAATTATGCAGTTATCTTAAGCCATTCGAAAGTTATGACCATTTTTTCAACACCTGCTGGACACATCCGAAACTGAAGTATTCCGATTCCACATCTACCATCTCGTCATAAATGTTTTTCGCGTACATATTACCTAATTCTAAGGTGTTTAAGAACATTCTAAAGCTTGTGGAACATGACGTTTTCAATTTATTTTAAAGTTTCCACTACTCAGCTGCGGCACTCTATTGTCTAAGTTGCGCGTGCTCTCACTCGGCAGTCTGTGTTCTTTTTGTGTGCCATTTCGAGCTCTTGGACTTAGTTCGGGCTTTTCAAGGAGAAAGTTACAGTACTTCATGAAACATGGCGAAGTATAGAACGAAACAGAAGCGTTTACACAAGTTAGGGAATCAATATTCCAAGTGTGGACCCACTGTGGAACACGGGGATGAGAGTCAGCTGGAGACACGAAACGAGCTAGGAAAACAATGTGTGCTTCATCTCGCTCAAAAGAAGATTATGCCGCTTCAAAGGTCCCAAGCTATAAGCCTGGTGAATTTCAGGTCTATTGAATGTTTCTTTGTTTCATAGACATTCGGTTCAAATCTTTAAAGCCATTTTTCTCAAAATGTGATTTTTTGCTTCCTACAGTTACGCGAACAATGATAACTGTCTTTCTAATAAATATTTTTGCATAAAATTTTTTGTGCTGTTTCTTTATAGGTGGAGCTGTGCATTCAAGCAGAAATATTGAAAACTAGCAGTAACTTTTTGTACAGTGGCCAACTGTGTGCAAAGCAAACCTGCCAAATATCAACTTTTTCAGTCTTTTTACGATAACGCACCCAAGCTTACAGATATGATGATCGTGGAGGTTAGATGCACAGAATGTTGTCCTCACTACATAGTTGCGAAGTCACGTTTGAATTGCAACAGGAGTTTTTTAGTTATGACTGTTGGCGCAACATGTATATTTTGGCACATTTTGATTTTTATAAATTTTATGTTTTTGATTTTTATCTATTTCATAATCTTAAAGCTTAAATTTACCGAAGCCATACAATCCAAAACCATAATTATAACTATTGGACCAAAACGGTAAAAGTTTTTCTCGGAGGTGGTGACCTACCTTAAGTAGACACGGGATATCAGGATGCCTAACACGTGGGTATTATCACTATCACACACACTAGTCACTGCAGTATCGCTACTAATGCACGGTGACAAGAGCATGCCACTGCAAAGTCATGTAAACATATCAATGGAGCTTCCATAAAGAAAACACGTGGGTATTATCACTATCACACACACTAGTCACTGCAGTATCGCTACTAATGCACGGTGACAAGAGCATGCCACTGCAAAGTCATGTAAACATATCAATGGAGCTTCCATAAAGAATTTCTTTATGGAAGCTCCATTGATATGTTTACATGACTTTGCAGTGGCATGCTCTTGTCACCGTGCATTAGTAGCGATACTGCAGTGACTAGTGTGTGTGATAGTGATAATACCCACGTGTTAAAGGCATCCTGATATCCCGTGTCTACTTAAGAAGAACGCATTGCTGTATGCTGTTTTCCCTGATGAAGGCCGGGCCCCGGCTGAAACGTTGGAAAAATAAACGAAGTTTTCGTTTTGAACGTCCTCTACTTCGAAGTATTGCATTTGCTGGATCCAAGGACACCTTCTTCTTCATATATATATATATATATATATATATATATATATATATATATATATATATATATATATATATATATATATATATATATTGTCGCGTAAACGTCGATGTAGCTATTTTCTTTTAACTTTTGGCTCGTTCCAATGTCGCGGGTCTGCCCAAGAGCAGGGTTTGCGGTGGTGTCCTAGAGTGTCTCACCGGCTTTGTTGTGCGAGCGTTATCTTCCTTCCTACGAGGGGCTGTTTCTCATTTAGGGGACCGCAGACGGCTCTGCATCCGCGGCGCCGGAAGGTATGCGGGGTGAGCTGTACGGTGGAAGCCTAACGGATGTCGCGGTAGCTTCCTGTATGTTTTTACTTTAGTTTAGATCATTATCATTTAGGTTGACGGCGGTCCTCGAGTTCAAACTCGGTGGAGACCGCCCGCGATTGGGGGTACCTGTTTGAATTCGTGACACCCGATTGGGTGTCGTCAACGGAGTCTTCTGAGTGGTCCTTTTTTGTTTGGTCTCTGGGGTGGCCTCGGGACGCTTCCAAGGGAGCAGGGTTGCCAGATTGGGCTATTGATAGCCCAATTGGGCTACTTTGTGTTCGAGTTGGCGTCGAATTTTTCTGTTTGGCTATGTGGCTATTTTTGGGCTACATTGCTATCGACTTGGCAAAAACTTCGGCGGTTACATGAAGGCGACGGCAAGCCCGAATGACCCACTTGCCTTTGGGTGTGGTATTCCCCAAATTTCTAGGGACTACGCCGGCACCTCGCCGGCATCTCTGAAAGAGCAGCAGTGCCGAAAACTGCGCGAGTGCGGGGAGAAATCGTCTTCACATTGCGTAGGGGGCAGGGGGGGGGTGTTGCTTGTCTGTGCTTGACTCTCCTTTGAAAGCTGTTCGTGTCGTTACACGTCTGGCGCTGTTTCGCCGTTAGATTTGGGTGTACTTATGTGCGTTTCGAGAGTGGCAGCAGGGTAGCAGTGTGTCGTGGGTGTGAGCGTAAAGGCGTTACTGTGCCCGTTGGAGTTGTCATACAGTGTGCATTGATGCACACTGTCATACAGTGTGCATTATATAGCGTGAATTGACGTAACCGTGGCCACCATCTTCGGGTGCCAGCTGGTTGAGACACCGCGTGAACTCTTACTCGATCGCGTGGAGCAAAAAACTGTAGTGGCATGAGATTAGTGCCGGAGCCCCCTCAAGTTCCTTTGTGTTCACACTTGATGCGGCTGGCGAACAGAAGAAAGCGGTGGAGCAGAGCAGAACGCGGCGACGGAACCACTGTGTGTCCTCACCTGCACTGACACTCTCTAATGAGATAAAAAGTCCCGGTGGCCGCCATGTTTGGGTACCCAGCGCAGAGAACCTGTCTGTGACGTCACGCTCTACCCGTGGCATTCTTTCTGGAGAGAAGACCGAGGAAGCCATGTTCCGGGTCCTCTGATGAGCTCAAGTTGTAAAGCTGGGCCTGGTTGCTCATCTTGCAGTCCACGAGACCTTTCCTGTGGTCTGTGGGTGCTTCAGCGACATGGAAGGACAGCTGCTTCCAAATCAGCCGATTCTGCCCAAGTTCTTTTAGATGTGAAGCATCTTATGGCGAAGCTTAATCCGGTGGTGGTGGTGGTGGTGGTGTGCCGCGTGCCCACCCTTACTGCACATGCGCAAACCCTTTAAAAAAATAAAAACCTCCTCTCCCCCTCTCTCTCCTCTAGGCATCCCTCCCCGCGGCAACCACACCCTCACTGCGCATACGCCTCCCCTCCTCTCTCCCCTCTTACACTCCCCCCTCTCTCCTCTAGGCATCCCTGCCCGCGGCGTTCACACTCCCACTGCGCATGCGTGTCACCCCCCTCTCTCTCCTCTCCTACGCTCCCCCCTCTCTCGCCTCGCGACGCTGCAGCGTCTGCTAGCGAGTTTCTTGGTTGAAAAAACCGACGGCTCGCGCTGCACAACCGTTCACTGGCCACCCCGTATATATGGCAATGGATCTTGACCTCCAAGGTGGTGCCGGTGGGAGATTTCTCCTGTGCGTTGTTGAACAATAAAAATTCGCAGCGTGCGCGTTAACTAAAAAGCGGAGTGCGGGTCTCTGTGTCCAGTCGGAGTCTTCTGTCTCTCATTGCCCATTAGCAGCGATTGGCATGTTCCAGTAGGAAACATCGGTCTATCACTGCGTGCTTTGCACCTCCCCAGGCTTCTCTCCTGCGCAAAGCCGCGATGAGCGCCAGTGTCAAAGCCGCCGCCAGTGTAAGCGTTAGCGCCCGCGGCTTCACATCTACACATGGTTCCCTTTAGCGGGAGATGGTGTAATTTTAGATGCGAAGCAACTCATGCTCGGGGCTATGTCCGTCCCGCGTCCCCCGTCCCCCCGTCCCGTGTCCCCCGTCCCGCGTCCGGCCACTTTCATGAAGTAGGGAAGCACCCATTATCCGAACCAGAACACTGTAGTAATATGAAGACCGTCAACCCTATCACAGTCATCAGAGTCATGGCCGAGAGCACAGAGAGGCTGCTTAGCAATGGCTAGGCAGGTGGTGTCTGTCGCCCAGGTTGACCCCATTCCTTCAGTCATGGCCGAGAGCACAGAGAGGCTGCTTAGCAATGGCTAGGGAGGTGGTGTCTGTCGCCCAGGTTGACCCCATTCCTTAATATTGCTTGCATGTGTTTGGAGTGGGCTTAGTCCGTCCCTCTTTCCCCGCGTCCCACAGCGCATGCGCGTCCCCTCCCCCCTCTCTCTCCTTCGCTCACCCCCCTTTCTCTCCTGTAGGAATCCTCTACTCTACGGAGAGGCCCCCGCGTCCCACACCCCCCCCACAGCGCATTGGCGTTCCCTCCCCTATGCTCTCGTACGCTCACCCCCCTTCCTCTACTCTTGGAATCATCTACTCTACGGAGGCGGCGTCCCACATCCCCCACAGCGCATGCGTGTCCTCTCTCCTCTAGGAATCCTACTCTACGTAGCGGCTCCTGCGTCCCACAGCGCATGCGTGTCCTCTCTCCTCTAGGAATCCTCTACTCTACAGAGCGGCCCCCGCGTCCCACACCCCCACAGCGCATGCGCGTCCCCTCCCCTATCCTCTCCTACGCTCACCCCCATTCTCTACTCTAGGAATCTTCTACTCTACGGAGCGGCTCCCGCGCCCCACAGCACATGCGCGTCCTCTCCCCTTCTCTTCTCTAGGAATCCTCTACTCTACGGAGCGGCTCCCGCGTCCCACAGCGCATGCACCTCCCCTGCCCCTCTCTCTCCTCTCCTACGGTCCCCCCCGTCCTTTCCTCTAGAAATCCTCTACGGAGGCGGCGCGCACGACAGGTGGTGTGACAGCTGCATACTCCACTGGGGGCGCCACGGTAGTTCGCGGTATGAAAATGACGGAGCGCGCGCGCCCTCATTCTCTCTCCTGTGCAGCGCCGCGATGAGCGCCCGGACCACTGCCGTGAAATGAGAGTAGCCACGTTCCTCCCACTCAAGCTAATTATCTCCCCCGCTGCTTCGCATCCACGCATGGTTCCCTTTAGCGGGAGATCGGGAATTTTTTCTTGTCTACTTTCATATATTTGGTTTGTTTTTCTTTTGTCTTTTGTATACAGCTACGTGATTTCTTACTGTGTACTTGTAAATAACCTTTTACCTCTCGCTACTAGAGTTGCATGTGGTCACAGTCAACTATTACACCTGCATGTATCATATACTCTAGAGGTTTTGTGCGCTTAATTTTTCACAATGTTGTAAATAAGCTTTCATCTTTCTTTTGTGTTGTCAAGTGACAATAAACATATTCCATATCCTACAGTCACCACACCATCATTTTAGATGGGGAAAAAATATATTACGCGATACAACTGATTTCCTCATACTGCAGCCAAAAAAAAAAAAGCCTCGTTTGGGCTGGCAGTTACTGAACGCCGTACTTTGCTTACCAAGAAACTAATAGGCAGATTTTTTGCGGAAAAGTAAGTCCATAGGCGCAACAAAAAATTCCCCGCGAAACAAATGACTTGGGCTATTTTTGGGCTACCTCAGATTTACGCATTTGGCTACGTTTGGGCTACTGCGGGGTCCAATTTGGCTGTTTGACGTTTGCACCATCTGGTAACCCTGCAAGGGAGCCGAAAAAGGGTCGCACCGTGGACGCCACGAGAGCAGGTTGCAGCGAGTGCTGCTCAGAGTTGTCCCAGTTATGTGTAGCGTACAAGTGTGTGCAACGTCAATTAGGAATACTTGAGCCAAATAAATCAGTTTATGAGAAAGTCTATGGATCTGCTGTGTGTACGTGTCATCTCTCCGGCGGCGACCAAGTAGCGACCAGAAAACTACGCTACAATATATAATGTCGCTGCCTGACGAGGGCCCCCCCTCCAACAATGGGAGACTTTAAGCCCTGGGCACGTCCCCTGTCTTTGGTCTTTTTGAATTATCCGTGCGCCACAGCGAGATTCTCTAGCGGTGCGAGTGTAGAGACATCGCTGCTCACAAGCACACAGCGAGCGAAGGTCACAAAACGGCCCGCGCCAACCAACGGTCGCTTCCTGCAAATACGAAACTTTGAGGCCTAACCACATGCACGCGATTTTCAAGCGAGGCGACAGGATTTTCTGTCGCGAAGGGCCATCCGTCGCCGTCGCAGGCATGTCGCAGTTTTCTGGAAAACCAGAAAAATTCGCTTGTCGCCAAGAAAAGTGTGTGCATGACGGACGAAATTGCGATTCGAGCCTGCGGATTGCGTACTCGTCAGCCGTTCCCGTGTCCCCACTTCATTCCACGCGGAGCGATTCGTGAAACGACGGAGGCCCAAATCACAGTTGGGATCCTCGGGGAGCAAATCTTCACTTCTAGCGTGAATTCTCCCCTGTCGTGTGAATGCTGGCTGCGGAGGGATCCGAATTGTCCGAATCGCATCACATGTCACATGGCTGATTCGTCCGCGATCACGTCCATCGTGTGAATACAGCTTTTCATGGTGGCACCCCTGATCCTCGCCGGTTGCAATTTGCTCTTCCGCGCGTACTTCAGGGAACGCAAGATGTAAGCTACCGTTTTACAGTCACATCTCACGCAGAGAGCGAGGCAGCGGCCGTATTTTGTCGTTAAGCTTGTTAGCGACGGTTTGTTTTGATGCTTCGGTGGTAGCTTGCTGCAATGTCAACGTCGTCGTCGCAGGTCGTCGCGCGAGTTTGCCACGTTGCGAAGTGCGTCGTAGCGTGCGCTTCCGGCCGCCCCTCGAGATCACAGCAGATACCACTGTCGCGATTAAACAAAAGATCGCGAAAAAAAGAAAGCCGCGAAACGCTTTTATGGAGTGCGCGGGCACAGCTTGCAGAAAATAGCGCCGTCAACCACCGAAGATGAGTGAAGTGCAATAAAGAAGCTGTCTCTACTGTTTCCAAACAGTGTGCGCGTACGTTAATTGCGAAAGGTTAAGCTACCCAACTTTTTTTTTTTTTTTGCATTACCGCATTTTTTTGCCCATCCCGAAAAAGTTTTCGTAAAATTTGCCCCGCATAATAAACGCACCCCCAACATTGCTTCAATTTTTCGGGAAAAAAAAGTGCGTTCATTACGCGAGAGTATATACGGTATTAATTTCTTGTTCGTACAATAGCTGAATGGGATAGCCTTAGTCCAGACGTTTTCAGTGGCGTTGATAGCTTGGCTTCTTTTGAACGAAATCTGGAGTTGTATTTTTCGTGAGTTATAATTACTATTGCTTGCGTATTTATTTCTGCTCCTGTGCAGTGTCATATTTCACAGTGACAGATTTCACCGTATTGTATGTGCAAATCCCATCCTGTAACAGCCCGTACAGGCTTACAGTATTCCAAATAAATAATAAAGGAGTGCAATAATGTGACCTCCAAGTACTTTACTGCATCCACCCATTTGATGTCTGTGTACTCGAAATGCAAAAGTGTCTTTCTATTAGTAATTGTAATGCACAATGTTTTATTGTTGTTAATTTGCATGCCATAGTTATCATGCCAGTAGCAATCATTTTCTAATGCTTTGTTAGCTTTACTTGATCTTCCGCTTTATGACCTGGAGTGCATACCAAAACAATCGTCTGCTAAAGAGCCTCACTGTAACACCTGGATGCATACAAGCATAAATGTTGTTTACAGTAATAGTGTTGCTACTACACTCGGCGACAACTTATCTTGACATTGGAGCAAAGGCTACGGAGGCGGGGCTTCCACACATTCGTGTTGCTCCGCAAGTAGTTCGGCAGCTTGCGGCTGATTTAGGTTTTGCGCGCTCGCATCGTTAACGCGTTTAGAAAAACACATACATGAAAATCATGAATGGGAGAAACATTTCGATTGTTCAGTGTACATTTTAGTGTCCTATTACGAGTACATTTTTCTTGGAGAACTAAACAGCGCGTATGCGGCCACACAGTGACGTCACGGATGCCATGTTTCCTTGGAAAACGGGTGGGCTGAAAAGGTGGTGCTGTCTAAGAAATGGAAAGAAAAGGAAAGCATTCTTGCAAGGTGAACGATAACTGTATTTTGCCTGCAACTTCCCGCAACTGTATAAGTCTCATAATAAATAAAGCAGTATTTATTTCAGCAAGGCAAATGAGAAAATTATCAATAAACTTCAGTACTATTTTTCTGGCGCGGCAGCAGACATGCGCTTTGGTTCTGTAGCTTCCACAGTGCTGTCAAGAAAAGCTGTCGCCGAGTATAGTAAGATCCCTGTGGTACACCAGAAAACACTCCAGCACAGTCAGGTTCAACATTATTGATGCCGACATACTGCATGCAGGAGCGTAGGCAGAAATTTTTTTTCGGGAGGGGGGGGGGGGTGCAGACAGATGTGGTCGAGGGTTAAAAATTTCGAGGGGGGGCATAGGCCCGGTGTGCCACCCCCTGGCTACGCCACTGACTGCATGTGGTTGTCGAGACAAGCCGCAACACATGAAACATTTTTCAAATCAGCGCCTAGTAATGATTCCAATTCTTCTAAGAGTAACGAGTGTAAAATGCAGTCGAATGCCTTAGAAAAAATCAAGAAATATTGCATCTGTTTGCTGCTGAAAATGAACAGCTGCAGCAAAGTCGTGAGTAATTTCTATAAGCCGTGAAGTGGTCGAAAACCCTCTGCGAAAGTAGTGTTGGTTGGGGTAAGGCCAGCTGTTATCCTCCAAGTGATTCATCATTATTTATGATGTGCAACGCATTTAGCCCTAGGAGTTTAGTCTTCTTTAAGTGAGGCACAATCGTGAATACTGACCAGCTTGCAAGTGCACTGCCATGTCGTAGGCCAGGCAGGACCTTGCAATGGCCTCACCATGGCCTGTTGTGGAGACAGCACACACCGAGTCGTCCGCAAATCCACCAGCGCCCACAAGAGGGCTGTCCCCCACCCGCCCGCAACGTTGGCCCGTCAGGCCGCCTGTTGACGTGGCACATGCCAGATGGCCGGCTGCATCGACTGCCACGGCACCAACGGTATCATGCTCCCTGCGCAGAGGTCAGGCCGTCACTACATGCAAGATATGAAGCATGAAGCAGTATTGAGACCTTGGACTTGTTGGTGTGGCATTGTGAATCAAAGAGTGCACCTAAGTGACCAGGACACAGAACGGGAGCTGTCGTGGCTTCCCTTTCCATGTCCCGGTCGTTTATGAGCGCTGTATTACTCATAAGGAGCATTGTTCTCTAGCAATAATTAGAAACCACCATTCCAAGGACAAGAAACAACAGAGACACTCATGCTAGTCTAATTTTTTAATTACTGGGTCACTTGACCAACAGCTTTTCAACATTTTGCCAGGACTCTTTTATGACCATTAGTGTGCTGCCTATGAAATAAAACATTTTTTCGCTTTATTGTGATAGCATTTATATGGACAAGTCAAATGCATTTTTGTCATCGCTGTGAGATTCCATATATATATATATATATATATATATATATATATACACTTGGAGGTCACATTGTTGCACTCCTTTATTATTTATTTGGAATACTGTCAGCCTGTACGGGCTGTTACAGGGTGGGATTTGCACATACAATACGGTGAAATCTGTCACTGTGAAATATGACACTGCACAGGAGGAGAAATAAACACGCAAGTAATAGTAATTATAACTCACGAAAAATACAACTCCAGATTTCGTTCAAAAGAAGCCAAGCTATCAACGCCACTGAAAACTTCTGGACTAAGGCTATCCCATTCAGCTATTGTACGAACAAGAAATTAATATTTATACACATACACTCGTGAGTTATAGGGCAAAAATACATGACAGTGATAGGTGCGATGAGAATTTCTTCCAGGTGGGAGCAGGTATAATGAAGAGTCCAAATTGAATTTACCAGCTGACAGCTGTGAAGGAATTTTAAGCGGGCAATTTTTCGCCTGACATTAAGTGTTTGTAGTCCTGCCCTTGTTAGCAGGGCTGTTGCGGATTGCGTTCGTCGATAAGACGATTACATGAACCTTGGTGCCAATTTTTGAACACATTCCAGTTTATTGATTTGGTATTGTTGGTGAGGGTCCCAAATTATAGAAGCATATTCCAGAGCTGGGCGTATGATCATCTTATAAGCTTTAAGTTTCATACTGGGGCTTGCAGCCGACAGTTTTCTTTTAAGAAGCCATATTTGCATTGGCCTGTTCCGCAGATCCTATCAATGTGTTCCTTCCAATTGAGGCTGTCAGTGATTTTAACGCCGAGGTATGTAAACTTGCGTGCGTTTGATTTCTTTACTATCCACAGTGTAATTAAACTTTAAGGGAGATTTCTTATTTGAATATGTTATGCAACTGGACTTCTCAAAGTTATCTTCATATCCCACCTGGAGCACCAATCAATTATTATTTTCAGGAATTCATTAAGCAGAATTTGATCACTGACACTTTTAAATGCGAAGCATTTCTTAGCGAACCGGCGACTTTGAGCGTATCTATCTAGCTATCTATCTAGCCGCCTACAACTTTGTGCTCTCCTGGCCGTATCGTTAATGGGATTTATACCAAGTTTGGTATGGCATAACATGACTGTATGACGAACATAAATGGCTGGTCATATCATGAAAATCATGACTAACTTGTCATGAAAAGTATGATTTACATGCCACGCTCATGGCGCGCTCGCGGCCGTTTCGTTAGCTTGATATACACTAAATTTGGGACTGAGTGACGTGACTGTATGACGAACATAAATGACAGGTGGTTATATGCAATTAATGACGTGCATGTCATGAACAACATGATTTACATGCCACGCTCATGGCGTGCTTGCGGCCGCTTCGTTAGCTTGATATACACCAAAATTGGTATTGAGTGACATGACTGTATGATGAACATAAATGACAAGTGGTACGTAATATGGAAATCATGACATGTCATGTGCGACATGACTTGCATGCCACGCTCATGGCACGCTCGCGGCCGTTTCGTTAGCTTGATATACACCAAACTTGGTATTGAGTGACGTGACTGTATGACGAACATAAATGACAAGTGGTAATATGGAAATCATGACTTGTCATGTGCGACATGACTTGCATGCCACGCTCATGGCACGCTCGCGGCCGTTTCGTTAGCTTGATATACACCAAACTTGGTATTGAGTGACGTGACTGTATGACGAACATAAATGACAAGTGGTAATATGGAAATCATGACTTGTCATGTGCGACATGATTTGCATGCCACACTCATGGCGTGCTCGCGGCCGTTTCGTTAGCTTGATATACACCAAATTTGGTATTGAGTGCTTAGGGGGGCTGGGGGACAAGACTGTAAAACTAACATAAGTGGCAGGTGGTAACATGAAAATCTTGGCATGCATGTCATCTACAATGCCATTTACATAAATGACAAGTGGTAATATGGAAATCATGACTTGTCATGTGCGACATGACTTGCATGCCACACTCATGGCGTGCTCGCGGCCGTTTCGTTAGCTTGATATACACCAAATTTGGTATTGAGTGCGTAGGGGGCTGGGGGACAAGACTGTAAAACGAACATAAGTGGCAGGTGGTAACATGAAAATCTTGGCATGCATGTCATCTACAATGCCATTTACATGCCACGCTCATGGTGCGCTTGCGTCGAGTTCGCTAGCTTGATATACACCAAAATTGGTATTGCGCAACGTGACTGTACGACGAACATGAATGACAGGTCCTAACGTGTCAAACATGATATGCAAATTATGTAAAGCATGATTTGCTCCTTCCTGGCTGCTTTGCATTACATCGATTCCCACAGTGCGTGGGATTGCCGGCTTTTTTACATGACAAAACAGCAGACAGTCGTCAGCAAATAATCTCACTTCAACACTAGGACTGACATGATTCACAATATAATTCACATACAGCAAAAACAAAATGGGTCCCAGTACCGAACCTTGAGGAACCCCCGAAAGGCAGCACGCGCTCTGCGTTTTAGTCGCTGTTTGCTAACTTTCACTAAAAGTGATCTTTCTACAAAAAAAAAAAAAAAAAAAAAATCCTTAATATAGACCATATTCTGCACTTTTAAGGCCGTCTAAAAAATGCGCATGGAAGTGTCAATATTGATAGAAGTTATTATCATTCTGTAGGGAAAATATGGTGTAACCTATTTAGGAAGAACAGATTTCTTGACAAAGCGCTTTAAAAGCCATGGTTTCGAGCTTTCGAAAAAACTTCACATGTTGCTGTGGTGGTAAAGTTGCTTTTTTTTTTCTGATCAAAAGACATTTTGAAGAAAGACTGTTTGCTTTGCATAGATTAGATAGTCATAAAATTTTAAAAAAAGAAATCTCAGACTGTCGAGCACCCAAGATAGAACAGCTGGCATTTTAACGACCTTACATTGGTTTTGTATGCATTTTTACATTTTCAGTATATTCTACCCGTTTGTGAGATTAAGATATGCCATGAATTTGCTGATATAAGCCCTATTTTTAGATATATTTGCTGTATGACATGTGAATTGGTGACACCCTCCTTGTGCTTTTTCTATCTACACTTTCTTGCATTGTTGCACTAATTAGCACTGTAAACTGCTTTGTATTGAATCATCTGTGGCTTCCTGTCAAGCAGCCTCTATAAAAAGTAGGTTTTGAGCACAGCTTCCTTTATAAAGATGATAAAAAATAACCACTAATGC